>CM042259.1:10480060-10730060 GCA_023566225.1 Romanogobio albipinnatus | reverse complement strand
CAAAACCCTTCTTCATTCCGACCTGCAACGGGCTGCAACCATGACCTAAATTGGTCGTCTTCAAGCCACTTATCCTGGAATTTGCACTTTCCCATTTTTTTTCTCGGTCACATTCCGCTGTCGTCCAAAAAGCCCGTTTCATGGTAATTTTGCACCGGTGGGAACAGGGTTGCCAGGTTTTCACAACAAAACCCGCCCAATTGCTTCTCAAAACAAGCCCAATTGCGTTTCAGTGGGGATTCCACGGTAAAAATCGCATTCGGGGGTAAAATATGTGGGATTTTTTTGGCAGTGTTCCCTGCTAAAATTCGCATTTCCAGGGCTAAATATCACATAATTGGGATCGCTTCAACCCGCGGACATGCAAAGCCGCGGACTTGGCAACACTGGGTGGGAAGCACTTGCGTTACCAAACTGGTATCGCGTGTTCATCACACTAATGTACATATTTTACGACAGCAAATAAAAGTTATTAATTATGAAGGCTTATTCAAAACAAATTAATAATATAAAAGTTTCTTCGAAACAATCAACATTTTTAATGCCTGTAGGAATGCAATTTAATGCTTTTTAATGCCATTTAAGGCCTTAATTTTCACAAAATTCATTTAATGACTTTTAATGCTTTTCAATGCCCCGCGGATACCCTGTATGGTGAAAGATACAGTACAGCCGAAATCCATATCATGTCACATGTAATCGCTCATTCAGTGTTTCAACCGCGGAAAAACGTCAATAAAATCGATTTTAAACAATATCATATAACATCACATTTACCTCAGAAACGTCATGCTATGCCCTAAAACAAATTAGTCAACAAGAAAATTTAACTTGAAGAGGAGCATTTTGCTAAATATATGCACTTTTGCATTTTCATTGTATTTTTATTTAACCTGTTCTTCAATATTTAATATTTGAATAAATTAGTTTTATGACAGCCACCATTTAAATATTAAAAATGAGTAGACACATAATTGTCATTAAAACTTTATTATATCATTATTATAAAAACCTCTTTATGTGTAATTTATTTATATTATAATGATGTACTAACTGGGTTCTTTTACATAAAATTTCTTTTAAATTAAAATTCCTTTAATTTCTTTGAGGAAATTTGCCATGTACTGTACCTGATAGGCCCCAAGTTAATCAATATCGAATCCAATTGTGAGATTTATGTCAGTGCCCAGCCTGTATCAATAAAAAAATTGTATTATAATTATTATAATTATTATAATAATTATAATTTTAGTTTTGTTTTTTTCTTAAATAATTTTTTTTTCTCCCTTTATTTTCTTGTAAGAGTGCACTAGAATGCTTCAAATCACAAACATTTTCTACTGGGGGACAATGTCCCCAGACCCCCATACAAGAATTTAATTTGGAAACATGTCACCTTTTACACAACTTGTAAGTTTGCGAGTCTGTGTATTAAACTGTATAAAACTCTTTCCAACTACAGGGGTTCACAGTTTATGTTTAATATACAGTGGGGCAAAAAAGTATTTAGTCAGCCACCAATTGTGCAAGTTCTCCCACTTAAAAAAATGAGATCATCATAGGCACTTCAACTATGAGAGACAGAATGAGAAAAAAAATGTCCAGAAAATCACATTGTCTGATTTTTTAAAAATTGATTTGCAAATTATAGTAGAAAATAAGTATTTGGTCAATAACAAAAGTTCATCTCAATACTTTGTAATATACCCTTTTTATGGCAATGACAGAGGTCAAACGTTTTCTGTAAGTCTCCACAAGGTTTTTACACACTGTTGCTGGTAGTTTGGGCCATTCCTCCATGCAGTTCTCCTCTAGTTTTGGGGCTGTCGCTGGGCAACACAGATTTTCAACTCCCTCCAAAGATTTTCTATGGGGTTGAGATCTGGAGAGATAGGCCACTCCAGGGCCTTGAAATGCTTTTTACAAAGCCACTCCTTCCTTGCCCGGGTGGTGTGTTTGGGATCGTTGTCATGCTGAAAGACCCAGCCACGTTTCATCTTCAATGCCCTTGCTGATGGAAAGAGATTTTTACTCAAAATCTCACGATACATGGCCCCATTCATTCTTTCCTTTACACGGATCAGTTGTCTTGGTCCCTTTGCATAAAAACAGCCCCAAAGCATGATGTTTCCACCCCCATGCTTCACAGTTGGTATGGTGTTCTTTGGATGCAACTCAGCATTCTTTCTCCTCCAAACACGACAAGTTGAGTTTTTACCAAAAAGTTATATTTTGGTTTCATCTGACCATATGACATTCTCTCAATCCTCTTCTGGATCATCCAAATGCTCTCTTGCAAACTTCAGACGGGCCCGGACATGTCTGGCACTGCAGGATTTGAGTCCCTGGCGGCGTAGTGTGTTACTGATGGTAGCCTTTGTTACTTTGGTCCCAGCTCTCTGCAGGTCATTCACTAGGTCCCCCTGTGTGGTTCTGGGATTTTTGCTCACCGTTCTTGTGATCATTTTGATCCCACGGTGTGAGATCTTGCATGGAGCCCCAGATCGAGGGAGAATATCAGTGGTCTTGTAAGTCTTCCATTTTCTAATAATCGCTCCCACAGTTCATTTCTTCACACCAAGCTGCTTACCTATTGCAGATTCAGTCTTCCCAGCCTGGTGCAGGTCTACAATTTTGTTTTTGGTGTCCTTTGACAGCTCTTTTGTCTTGGCCATAGTAGGGCTGTAGCGATACACTAATCTCACGATATGATACGATACACGATATTCAGTTCACGATACGATATATATCATGATATTCAGCCAACGATACGATTCTATATAATTCGATACACTTACATAATTTTCTGAAAGATTTAAAGGGGACAGAGTGATTTTGGTGACATCTTGTGAGTGTTTCATTTACTTGGATTGAATTAACTGAACTGAAAACTAAAATCAGAGTCTACAGCTTGCAAATGCTGGACAAAATGAATCAAAGATGTGTTGAGAAAATTAGTTCCATTTATTGAAACAGTGCAAACTGTAGCCTACAAGCCTTTGAAAAGTAAATAAAGTGCAGTATTGCAATTAACAATGGAGTAAAAATTGCAGCAATTGGCCTGTTCTGAACAATTTCTTTGACAGCTTTTTTAGCTTGACACTGACACTTGGTAGTATTTAAAGATTATTTCACGTTTGTCACACAGCTTGCAAATCGTGATGCTTTTGTCTAAGTCAAGGGTCTCCAACCTTTTTTTATTTGAGGGCTACTTTTTACAGAGTCACAGAGAGCTACTCATGTTATATAATACTTAAAACTCTTAAATAATGCATCATAATTCTCATATTAACAACTATCCAAACTGTTTTACACCTGAAAGAGTATAGTACCCTAGTAGTCGGTACAATACCACTATTTTTTTTTAAATCAATGTTTTATTATATATGATGATAATCATAAGTAAATAATACATAAACATGTAAAGGCTGTATGCTGTTTAAAAGTAAACATTGTTTATAAATGAATGATCAAGTGAAAAATAAGCAACCATTAATAATTATATAATTAGTATTATTTATTATTATTATTAATAATAATAACTATTATTATTAGTAGAGACGTATTATTATTACATAGAGACGTAGCTAAATTTACTGTAGGCTACAATCTGTAGTCAATTTCTTCATGTTAAACCAAACTTTTATTTTGACGGGTTGCCGTGAATACCAGTGTCTGTGTTCATGATATGACAGTGGGTGCGCGTCTCATTCAGCTCCCTAGTTCAGTCAGGGCACTGATCAGGGAGTCAGCCCATTGACTTGTGTCCTGATCAGTGCCCTGACTACTGAACCAGGGAGCTGATTGAGACACTCCCAGTTTTCTCAAATGAAACGGTAAATTTTCATGAAGTTACGGTTTATGCGTTCGTGTCGGCAGAGACTACACACGGCAGAGACTACAAGAGCGAGTGCGCGCACGCTGCGCCCGTAATCCACACAGACGCAGAACATGCAGGAGTAATATTTAAATAGTATTTCGCAGTTTATTATTTATAGACACTAGAGTTCAAACAGGTGCCATTAATACAGGTAACGAGTGGAGGACAGAGGAGCCTCTTAAATAAGTTGTTACAGGTCTGTGAGAGCCAGAAATCTTGCTTTTTTGTAGGTGACCAAATGCTTATTTTCCACCATAATTTGCAAATAAATTCTTTAAAGATCAGACAATGTGATTTTCTGGATTTTTTTTTTTTTCTCTCATAGTTGAAGTGTACCTATGATGAAAATTACAGGTCTCTCTCATCTTTTTAAGTGGGAGAACTTGCACAATTGGTGGCTGACTAAATACTTTTTTGCCCCACTGTATGTATCATTGCAAACAGAGAAAAAGAGGTTTCTTAGCTTGATCATCAGACAAATGGCCCAAACCCTCGAAAAGCAACAAACCAGATCAGCTAAGAGCAGCAACCCAGGTTTCTGCAGGTTTAGGATAGTTTTCCCCCTTTGTAGTCTGTACTCACATCAATAATTATCTAATTTGTTAAAATTGTTATTTCTCCTACACTGTAAAAAAATATATTGTTGGTTTAACTTAAAGTAAGGTACCTGGTTGCCTTAATTTTGAGTTCATTGAAATTAAAATTTTGAGTTATACAACAAGATTGGTTTAATGAACAGAAACTCAAAATATTATGTTATCTGAACCACATGAATTATCTAAGTTGATTTGACAAATGATTAAATGTAGTGTAAGGAATTTTGGAAGAAACGAGAACTGAGCAATAAAATCTTCCTCTGAGATGATAGCATGATCATTTTGCATTGTGTTTGACAGTCATTTACATAATTCACATCTTGTGTTTGTTTCTATCAGGCGGCAGTCACGACTTTGAATCAAGCTGATAAGGTGATCGTATTTGAACGCGCAAACCTGCTGTTTATTTTCAACTTCCATCCCTGCAACAGCTACATTGACTACAGGGTGGCAGTGGAGCATGCTGGGAAGTATCCTTTTTACCAGCGAGCTCCAGAAGACTAGTACATCTAAGTAATGGAGTGTGTTTAAATGCATATATATGTGTATATGTGTGTGCTTATGAGCTGTGAAATATACAGGAAGCATGTGGGAGAGAGGTCAGGTCACTTATTAGAAATGCATTAGCCACATATAGTATATAAATGATGAGACTGAGTGTGTATTTACAATGTGTGCTTTACAATGTAAGACCTCTGTGTGTGCATCCTTCAACCCTTCATGGCTCTTTAGTGGCCGGCCTGCCATTGGCTGTGACACATTCCCATTGATGTTTAAAAACGAACTTGTACGCTAGGGAGGAAGGGGGAGGGGGAAACAATCTGACAAGTCTTGAAAACACATTTAATTGGCTGCAGAGATGCTATAGGTGACTTTCATCACACAAAACGAGCTGTTCATGGCTTTGTAAGCGCGTGGGTGTGCGCATGTGATGCTGTGTTGGGGCATTCAGGTTGCACCAATGGGAGTTTGTGTTTCTACGGAGACTCCAATTAGGATGAGAGAACGAGACACCCTACAACGAGAGAAACTACGGCTCATCAAACATCACCCACTCGCATATATTTGCTCACACAAATACCCTCACTCACCAACATGCACCGAAGAGAAGGCCTTAGCCCGGTTAAAATCCACAAAGATGAAACCAATATCGTTGTTGTTTTTGCTAGAAAGGGCTTTTAGCATGTAGCGGAAAACAAAATTGCCTTAAGACAGAAATCGGGGCAATTAAAGGCACAGTGTTTGTTGAAACTTCCACAGAACTCCAGAAAATCTTTTACATTTATGTGATTGAACATACAGTGGGGTCTAAAAGTCTGAGAGCACATTGGAAATCTGAGATGAGATTCAAAATGTAATTTATCTCGTTTAAACCCAATGAACTTAAACTTAATCTAATTGAAAATTTTAAGATTTTTTTTAAATGGAAAACAAGTGTTCTATTATTATTATTATTATTATTATTATTATTATTATTATTATTATTATTATTATTATTATTATTATCATTATTATCATTATTATTATTATTATTTAAGGCAAAAGGGTGGCAAACCAAATACTAAGCCAAATTGGTATTGGTATTAAAAATGAAAAATATTTTGCATTATTATTATTATTATTATTATTATTATTATTATTATTATTATTATTATTATTATTATTAAAGCAAAAAGGGGACAAACCAAATATTATATTAAAAATAAATAATACAAATGATATATTATATAAACATAACATTACATAAAAATATAAACCTTTTTCATTATTATTATTATACAAAATATTGTTTTACATTTTTAAATAGTATTTGACTAAATGGTATTTTAAAAACTTTTTGTCCCTATTTTGCTTTAATTATTATTAAAATTATCATTATTGTAATTATTATTAATAAAATAATTCTAAGAAATTGTGAAATTAATGTGCATTTTGTACATTAAGTTCAGCTTTTCACTAAAATTGTTAACACTAAACACTAATATATTATAAATATTGTAAAACACTAATAACTGACAATATAAAATATAATGAAAATGCACAATAAACATATTTTTACTCGTGCTCAGACTTGTGGGCCCTACTTTGCTGTATAAATCTCCATAACTGTCGTAATTCTAGTCTTCAATTCAATATTTTCAAGGCCCTTGTTTGTATCTTGTCATGAATCGTTGCTTATGCGTGAGTCACTGGAAACAGAGTCTTGTTTGTGATCAATAAAACAGCAAATTGTGGTGGCAAACAGACCCTGGCAGTCTGTCTCAGATGGGGTGGGATCTATTTATTTTGCCCCCAAGAACGGAGCTCTATGTTGGGGGAGGCTTGAGTTTCTGCAAGGGGTTTTCCACAGTCTCGATGATGCTTCAGGGAAAGAGAATGTGATCAATAATGCGCTGTAGGAGTATATCCAGAACTTTCCCCACACACCTTTCCACTTTTATGTTTCATTCAATGTGTTTTTGCTCTTAGTCTTCCTCTTTTCGCAGTCAAGGGAAGCGAACAGGGATTCTACTAATCTGTGATAGTCAACAGTTGCTTAGGAGGCACACTATGTTTTGATAAATAAGTAAAAAGTCAAACATTATGTGTGCATTGCAAGGTTGCAGTTGATACTAAGAGAATATTGTTGCTTGATGGCAAGGGAGAGCGTTTGAAAATGGCAATATCCTTTTTCAGTTTTATATATGGTGAAATACTAGACTTTTTCTTGCAAAATGGAAAAGTTTGGAATTGTATCAATTAAACAAGTTGTTTCTCTCCAGGTTCACTGTACATGTTGTGTTTATGTTTTGGCAAGACTTTTTACATAGTGAAAACATCAGTATTTATGTCTCTGTAAATCTTCCCATCACAGAAAACTTTCTGCATTTTTACATTTTAAAAAATCATAATTTAGTCTGCTTTATAAGCTGTTTTCCTCATGGGTACCAAAAAACAGACATTTTATCCTCATAACATGGGGTTTACCTGGACCACACACACACACACACAACCATTCAAAAAACGTTATTTTAATTGTGATAATGTTTGAAAGTTTTGCTACTGAATAAAGCCTTGGTAAGTATGAGAATTGGGGAAGAAACTTTAGAATATATACACTATATTGCCAAAAGTTTTTGGACGCCTGCCTTTACATGTACATGAACTTTAATTGCATCCCATTCTTTATCTGTAGGGTTTAATCTGTAGCTATAACAGCTTCAACTCTTTATGGGAATTTTTGACCATGTTGGAGGAGAAGGCCTGGCTCGCAGTCTACACTCTAATTCATCCCAAAGGTGTTCTATTGGGTTGAGGCCAGGACTCTGTGCAGGTGAGTCAAGTTCCTCCACACCAAACTCGTTCATCCATGTCTTTATGGACCTTGCTTTGTGCACTGGTGCGCAGTCATGTTGGAACAGGAAGGGGCCATCCACAAACTGTTCGCACAAAGTTGGGAGCATGAAATTGTCCAAAATGTCTTGGTGTGCTCCCTTTCACTGGAACTAAGGAGCCAATCCTAACCCCTGAAAAACAACCTCACACCATAATCCCCTCTCCACCAAACTTTACACTGACATCACAATGCATTCAGGCAAGTACCGTTCTCCTGGCAACCACCAAACCCCGACTCGTCCATCGGATTGCCAGACAGAGAAGCGTGATTCATCACTCCAGAGAACATGTCTCTACTGCTCTAGAGTCCAGTGGCGGTTTGCTTTACACCACTGCATCTGATGCTTTGCATTGCACTTGGTGATGTAAGGCTTGGATGCAGCTGCTCAGCCATGGAAACCCATTCCATGAAGCTCTCTATGCACTTTTCTTGAGCTAATCTGAAGGCCACACAAAGTTTGGAGATCTGTAGATATTGACTCTGCAGAAAGTTGGGGACTTCTTCACTTTCCACCTCAGCATGCACTGACCCCATTCTGTGATTTTACTTGGCCTACCACTTCGTGGCTGAGTTGCTGTTGTTCCCAATTGCACATTTGTTATAATACCACTAACAGTTGACCGTAGAATATTTAGCAGTGAGGAAATTTCAAGAATGGACTTTGCACAGGTGGCAACCTATCACGGTACCACACTTGAATTCACTGAAATTCTGAAAGCTACCCATTCTTTCACAAATATTTGTAGAAGCGGTCTGTATGCCTATGTGCTTGATTTTATATACCTGTGGCTATGGAAGTGATTGGAACACCTGAATTAAAATATTTGGAGGGGTATCCCAATACTTTTGGCAATATAGTGTACACAGATCAGGCATAACATTGACCACCTTCCTAATATTGTGTTGGTCCCCCTTTTGCTGCCAAAACAGCCCTGACCCGTCGAGGCATGGACTCCACTAGACCCCTGAAGGTGTTCTGTGGTATCTGGTGCCAAGATATTAGCAGCGGATACTTTAAGTCCTGTAAGTTGCGAGGTTGGGCCTCCATGGATCAGACTTGTTTGTTCAGCACATCCCACAGATGCTCGAATGGATTGAAATCTGGGAAATTTGGAGGCCAAGTCAACACCTCAAACTCGTGCACCTCAAACCATTCCTGAACCATTTTTGCTTTGTGTCAGGGCGCATTATCCTGCTGAAAGAGGCCACAGCCACCAGGGAATACTGTTTCCATGAAAGGATGTACATGGTCTGCAACAATGCTTAGGTAGGTGGTATGTGTCAAAGTAACATCCACATGGATGGCAGGACCCAAGGTTTCCCAGCAGAACATTGCCCAAAGCTTCACACTGCCTCTGCCTGCTTGCCTTCTTCCCATAGTGCATCCTGGTGCCATGTGTTCCCTTAGGTAAGTGACACACACGTACCCGGCCCTCCACATGATGTAAAAGAAAACGTGATTCATCAGACCAGGCCACCTTCTTCCATTACTCCGTGGTCCAGTTCTGATGCTCACGTGCCCACTGTTGGCACTTTTGGCGGCGAACAGGGGTCAACATGGGCACCCTGATTGGTCTACGGCTATGCTACCCCATAAACAACAAACTGCGATGCACTGTGTATTCTGACACCTTTCTATCAGAACCAGCATTAACTTCTTGAGCAATTTGATCTACAGTAGCTCGTCTGTTTGATCGGACCACACAGGACAGCCTTCGCTCCCCATGTGCAGCATTGAGCCTTGGCCGCTCATGACCCTGTTGCCGGTTCACCACCGTACCTTCCTTGGACCGCTTTTGATAGAGACTGACCACTGCAGACATCCCAATTTGGCCCTTGTCAAACTCGCTCAAATCCTTACGTGCCCATTTTCCTGGGGAAATTCCATCAACTTTGAGGACAAAATGTTCACTTGCTGCCTAATATATCCCACCCACTAACAGGTGTCGTGATGAAGAGATAATCAGCGTTATTCACTTCACCTGTCAGTGGTCTTAATGTTAGGCCTGATCGGTGTATATACTGTATATATGCGAAGACAAAAAAATTGTGGTTAAGATACTGTCAAAAATACTGAATAAAAAAATATATATATATTTGCACAGTACAGGTTTTGTCATCTCTGCAAACTCAGCCTTGCCCTTGCCTTACATACAACTTTCAAGCTCAATTATAAATGCCCCCACTGTCAAGTAATAAACACCTCTGCAAGGCGCAGAGCTACATGTGCTGAATGGCTAGTTTGAACTGTTTCGCTTATGCACTTTCCAGCAGTTCCAGACTCGAGTGAGCTGCCCTTCATTACAACAAACCCAGAGCAGAGGCCCTTGCCCACCCAACAGCTCCCCACATACCCCCTGGTCTCCTCTTCAGAGAACAAGGGCAGCGGGGAGCAGCCGGAGATGAGCTCCACCAGCTGAAGGCCTCCCACCAGGGCCTCTATTTAATCATGGCCCAGGCAGCGAGCCCGCTTGGCGGGGAATAAAGACACCCTTTAGCCAGGGCCACTTAGGCTTCCTCCAGCCCCTGCCGCTGCCCTTTCTGTGTCTTGCAGATGAGGGGGGAGCCCTCTTTCCATGCCACCAGCAGTCGGGCTTTGAAGATGAGAGACGAGGGTGTTAGAAGTGCGCAACCGGCGGAAAGAATGGTAAATATGGCCCATGTGCGTCTCCCCGAACACCCAATCGTTTTGTCTTTGCTCGTGTATTCTTCTCATTAAAACATCACCTTTAACCAGAGTCCATGTGGGCTTTGTGAGAAAAAAAAGGCATTTCCTCCGTTCCCACCCTGAAGCCAGAAACCTAAATGTAGAGTTGAAATGATATTGATATTCAAGTGGCGTTGTGCTTTTTTTGACCTGCCAGTAGATTTGTACCGTTCTCTTTCTCTTGACGGCCTGTCCTGTGCCTCTGACTCTCAGCGCTGATACTGTAGATGTTGAAGTGTGAATCCCACCAGGATGTCAGCTTGATCTGTCTTTGAAATGCCACGAGTCACATCCTCAAATCTCATGCGTAATACAGTGACACACACACCTGATATGGAGGTCTAGTATTGTTTCATATCTGCTGTCCCTCGTTCCCATAGCTGTGCAACTGATCGGCTGGAGCCGTTACTAATCGCTTAAAGCTGATCATTATGCCAGATTTCACCTCCGCTGGAGTGTTTTGTTTTGGGGAAGGCAGGGACGAGGTCTTGGAGGACGATCAATCATTTCTCCTTGTGGGAGAATATCGATCCTTCCGGTCTCCAGGGCCATGGAGTGCAGAGGGGACATTCAGCCAATCGAACAGGTCAATAAGAACGTGGCTGGCTCAAGCCAGCTTCTGATAGGGTATCACAGCTTTTGTAAGGATGGTGATTTCCCCATAGGACAGATTGAATGAAGATAAATAATAATTATATGTATTTTTATCATTTTATTCTTCTATTGGGTTTACATACACACTTTGTTCTTAATTTCCCAGTAAACTTTGCTGTGGTAAGTCACATATACCAAGTCTAACCACACTGAGAGGAGCATAAAAGGAAATAAGTCCTCCAGACTCTATCCCTACAGAGAGAAGAGTAGACAGAGCAGTCAGGTCTACAGCAGACTTAACAGTTCCCCAGTTAAAACGTGGCCGGGGGCAAGTTATCTTCAGATCGATTGGGGTGCTGAGAGAAAGGGCCATCTTCAACTCAGAGAGCTGTTTATCCAGGACGGCAGGACTTAGTGCACACTTGGGAAACTTTTCTCTACATTATTCATGATGACTAATGCACAAAGTTGAGGTGAAAGGCTACAGATATAATGGTACATATTCGTAGGGCATGCATGAGGGATTTCCGATGACTGCCACTCAAACCAGTTTACAGGCAGTAAGTCGAAACAATGGCATTAATTACTTTGACAAATACATGCTGTAATCGCTGCTTTTTATAGTGCCTTGGGCTCAGTCTCATTCTCTGGCTGTGTTTGAAATCACATACCACCGCTACTCTTATTATATCTCATTATTATAAAGTTAAGATACAATTACACAAAATTACATGAACCCTGGCTGTGAGACACAAGCATTGGCATTGACATTAGTGTTATAATTCAGTATGCAAGCACGTTTTCACTTCCTGGAGAGACTTTCCCTGCAAGCTAGGGGGCTGAATTTTGTATAATTTCATTCTAGAGCAGTCTTTGAAGGCTGAAACTTCAGTATGTTTATCTCAAAGCAACACCCATGAATCAGCGGTTTAATTTAGAATAATTTAGAATAGTTTATCTGTGATTTACCAAATGGGCTCTTTTGTGTGAAGAATTAAACATACTTGACCAGCAAGACCCACTTTTGAACTGCAGCATTTAGAAATATGTATCATATTTACAGAGTTTTATATATGTTGCTGAAATGAATTTGATTTCCCTTATGTGGAAAACTTATTTACAATATTTGGAAGATTTTATTCAGTAGGCAGTGACCATGTTGTGTGACTCTGGCATGCTGGGAGATTCAAATAAATGTATGAATATAAATATTTTTAGAGTGAATACTGCTGTTATATGCTTTTAACCCATATTTGGTGAAAAATTGCAATTTTGCCTCTCGTAGTTCAAAATGCTTACGCTACGTAGGTCTGACGAGCGTAACTGGTGTGCAATGTTGTCAGACGTTAAGAGCGTAAGTATTTTGAACTGCGAGAGGCACACCACTTTTTCCTTAAGTTGAATACGGAAGGCGATCGGCCGGAAGCTAGATCATTTACTTTTAATTTACACCTAGGATGACTTGAGGGTGAGTAAATCATGGGCTTTTCATTTTTGGGTGAACTAACCCTTTAAAGCTGTAGATGCTATCATAAGATTCAACATGAACTAACCCTTTAAAGTTATAGATGCTATCATAAGATTCCGCATCTCATTCACACAGTGAACCCAGGGTTGGTACACAGACAATTTGCATAGCCATAGAATCAAAGTAACTAAATTGTTTTTCTACACTAGGATGAAAGCAGACATGAATCTTATAAAACAAGAGCTTCCAGGGCTGTTAAAGCGGAGCGTTATAGTCTGGACATTTTCCAACATTTCAACAGAGACGATTTAAGAGCAGAATTAAAGCAGAGAAAAAGGCCTTTAGAAGAGAAAAAATTGTGAATTGGCTAGAGAGAGAGAAACGATAAGCTGTGTTTGAAATGAGAGAGTCGGGCGTGGTGGAGAAAACTTTCAAACAGATAAAGAGAGAGAGTGGGAGAAGGTCATGTGGGTTTAGATTTTAGATTTAGGATATTAGATTTTCTACAGTTCAAGGAGTTTAGGTGAATGGCCCACGGCTGTGATGATTCCCAGATTGCTTCCTGTGGTGCGGAGCCCCGATTCCTTCCCCTAAAGTTGCTCAATTCTTCCGTGGACAGTGGAGGAGCCTGGTGGAAACTATCGTCCTCCATTTGGAGCTGGTGGGGTGTAGCTCAGAGAAATCAGCCCCCTTCCAAACAACCGGGAGAAAAGTAGGAAAGAGCAGACCGAGTAGGAGAGGATTTGGAAATGCATGACAGCATGCAGGAAAAAAGACTGAAATCAAAACAGTAAAGAGATTGCTTTCCCACCAGCCTCCCCAAAGATGCAGAAATTCTCTGAACATCAAGCAGCAGGGTTGCTTGGGAGGGTGAGGTTTTGCTCGCGCACACGGCATTGTGGTCTGTTTACTAGATTCAACCACAATCCCTCTCAAATCCCCAATTTTAAACAGAGCCGTGGCATTTTTATTGCCGATTTTATTGACGGCAAGTCAGCGGATGTAATCTCTCTCCAAAATGATGTGCTTTGCCAAATCCTGAACCTGATGCTTTTTTCCCCTACTCCGTGAGGTTTTTGTTTGTGTGTTTGTTGAAGAAAGAGTGGAATTCACCTCTTGGGAGTGAGGACGTCGAGTCTGGATCAGATCCATAATTTTTGGAAGTAGAGATTTCCTGTTTTAATGAGAATAAGTTTGCCACCTGCCCTTCTTATCCGGCTCACAATTAAAAAACATGTTTGACTTCCTCTAATCTCTACAGCAGCTGGCAGCTTTTATGAGCATCGCCATAAAACTCCCCAGTCGAGAACTGCTGATTTAAAGGGGTCCTATTATGTGTTTTCACTTTTTCAACTTTAGTTAGTGTGTAATGTTCTTGTTGAGCATAAAAATGTTCTGCAAGGTTACAAAGCTCAAAGTCCACTCCAAAGGGAAATATTTGATTTAACAGAATTCACTTTCCAAGAACTACAACGAAAGACTCGTTTGGACTACAACATGTTTTTCCGGATCTTGTGAAATCATAATGTTACTTTATTTAAATAATGTCCACCCATGGAATATGCAAAAAAGGGGACGTGGCCTGGTTGAGCTTCATATTAATGAAGACAGTGTTGTCGCTATGTCAAAGAGATGCTGTTTTTTCCACTGCGTTTCCAAAACATTTGTTTGACCTTCCTAAGGCTGACTAGTGGT
This sequence comes from Romanogobio albipinnatus, assembly GCA_023566225.1. Classification (NCBI taxonomy): domain Eukaryota; kingdom Metazoa; phylum Chordata; class Actinopteri; order Cypriniformes; family Gobionidae; genus Romanogobio; species Romanogobio albipinnatus. The sequence continues at coordinate 10,715,744 of CM042259.1, read as the reverse complement.
TAAAATGGATTTGAAACACTGTTCCTGAATATTATAACCCCAACGTTTATCTATGCGCTACACATTTTGCTGAGAACAGCTTCCAGAACCATAAGGCTAAAAAAGCTTCTCCTGAAATGGAGCAGTTCCCACTTTGTCGGGACAATCTGTTTGTAGATCACAACTTGTAAGTATATCTTATTATTCCTAGTTGTGTTTTCTATTAACAGTTCCAATTATACATTTTATGTTGTTGCTTCTATTGCTCTGCTCATTTGTAAGTCGCTTTGGATAAAACCGTCTTCTAAATGATTAAATGTAAACTAAGGGCAAAGCTTTGCCTCCACTCGACTGCTAACCAACATTAGTGTTGATACAATGTTTACTGTAGCTTTTGTAAGACTAGGAAAATTAACCGTGGTTTTGTGATCGATTGCTGTTTGTATTACCGATAAATATCACAATTAAATGGTTTATAACTTTGTATCTAAAATGTATAAGAAAATTACACAAAAACACTCCAATCTGAAATGTCCTGTGAAATCCGTGCTTGCAAAGTCCGTGCTTGAAATCCATTTCTACAATATCCTCTTGTTTGTTAAGTCTGAATCAGACTTCAATTGGTTTGAAATTGACGCCATCCTTAATATTTACACCTGAGCAGATGAAACTCAGGGGTGTGACATTTCCCACGTAACACACTGGACCTGCTAACCATAGGGGCTTTATCGAAAAAGGAAATAATCTGTGCATTGGGGAGATAGGTGCTGCAATTAAACTATGTGAAAAATAATGTTTTTTGAACAATCAAGCATGAAAGCATATTCTAGTACACCCCAAAAACAAAATCAAGACTTCAAAAAAGGGCATAATAGGACCCCTTTAAAATTAGCCCATGATTTACTCACCTTCAAGTCATCCTAGGTGTATAATATATTCTTCTTTCAGACGAATACAATCGGAGTTATGTTAAAAAATGTCCTGGCTAATTCAAGCATTATAATGGCTGATTTGTTTTGAAGTCCATAAAAGTGCATCTATCAGTTCCGGGTGGGTTAATAAAGCCCTTCTGAAGCGAATCGATGCGTTTGTGTTAGAAAAATATCCATATTCAAAACTTTAAACTCTAAAATAGCTAGCTTCCAGCTGACGGACTATACGCAAGTCGACTTATGGCAAAGAGTAACCCCTGACGTGATGTAGGAGTAGCGTAAGCTTTGATGCCTGTCGTGGTTCAAACAAATAGGGCTGTGCAACAAACTCAAGCCCCTCTTCTCTTATATCGAAATCCTCCAGCATTTCTCTTTAAAAATTCTCATTTTAGACTTCTAATTCATGACCAGTGTTTTGTTTTGCTGTATTCTCTGGTCAGGGGTTACTCTTTCGCTGTAAATCGATTCGTACAGCCCTCTGTCGGAAGCTAGTTATTTTAGTTTATAAAGTTTTAAATATGGGTATTTTTCTCACACAAATGCATCGCTTCGCTTCAGAAGGCCTTTATTTACCCCCCGGAACCGTGTGGATATCTTTTATGATGGATAGATGCACTTTTATAGCCTGACAAGCCTGATCTACATCAAGATGTTGGGTGTGGGAACACACCATTGGCAGGGCTCAATCTGAGGGGTGGGATAAACGGTTGTCTTTCAAATTCCCTCTGCACGCAATAGGATAGCACTACTACCAACCAGAGCAATGAAGAAGGTGAAGCGGAGCTAGTTGATAGATTAAACTTTCGCCGTATCCGGTCGGCAAAACTCCGAACACATCTCCCTTTTTTAAGAATGACTTCAGTGCCGCTCTTTGTTCTTTTCTCAAAGAAAAGCTTAACTCCAAGTCTTCCAGAGTCGCGGCCAAAGCCGATTCGAAAGACCGCTGTTCGCCAGCTTCGCCAGTAACACACGGAACCGTGCCAACTCTGCCGTCATTATGTTAAGCCCGCCCACCGACTCAGTACGCGATGTGATTGGCCTGACCAGAGTTTGTTTTTTCCAGCTCGCAAGCCAACTGAGAGTTGCTAGACAACCCTGGCTGCAAATTAGATTTGCTGCCGCTAGGGTGCGTCTAGATTTCTAGGCTAGCACTTTTATGGACTTCAAAACAAATCAGCCATTCACTGCCATTATAATGCTTGGATTATCCAGGACATTTTTTAATATAACTCCGATTATATTCATCTGAAAGAAGAATGTTATATACATCTAGGATGACTTGAGGGTGAGTAAATCATGGGCTAATTTTCCTTTTTAGGTGAACTATCTTCAATTTATTGGAACTCTCTGAGGGCACATATATTCATCTAGTCATCGTAAACCATTCTTTATTGCATAATGGGAGTTATTTTCCATAGTTTGATGGTTGTTTTAACCTCTTCAGCAGCGGTCAAACGTCAGAAATAATTTTTCAGTTGGAGCATTTCACAGAATCACTGAAGCGATTAAATGATTCACCATTCGTAGTATTGGTTCTGATTCATTTATTCAAGCTAATTGTTAAACACAGTTAGCTTCTGCCACTTTTATTTTTATCTTATTTATTTTGTTTGTTTGTTTATTTATTTTGACCCTGACCTTCAGGGCTTCATATGACCAATAGAATGCTAATTGTAACCCAAAATACTGTAGAAATATGTGTTATGAGTTGCCCTTCCAGGCATTGAAAATATATGCAGAAATTATGCAGACATTTTTTTCTGTTTTGTTATAATAGACCCAACATAAAAAATATGATATTAATGTAAGAAAAGGCACTTCATTTTTTTCCATTTTGCCCTTCAGGACTGTTCAGATCTATGCATTCATTTTTAGCACACATGTTTAGCTGAAATTTGTTCAAAAAAGTTCACAGTTGGCACTTACCAAGCTGAAGTGTTACTTAATTTACACTGTGCTATATTTTAACTGCACTTTATGTCGCTTACATTTGGGACTTTTGATAATAAGAATGTTGTATTTTAATTCGATTTTCTCTTCCCATAATGCAAAAGTTTAGAGTGAGTGGTCTCCCCGGCTTCTCTCCTCACCGTGTGGAGCCTGCTCACTGGTCTGGCTGTGAACACACACACATACACACTAACACGGCTCCGATAGGGGGTAAATTATGTTGTAGCTAATGATTACGTTAGCTAGCGGGGGGGTGTGGAGGATTGCCTGAGGGTCTCCACATGAAGAGAAGGGTGAGATATGTTCCTTAGACACAAACTCTTGACTAAAGACTCAGATGGATTAGCCATTATAATTATAAATGTCCTTGTGACACGTAAAATATACTTACTGACAATCATCTCTTCAACTCTCTGCCAATTTCCTGTGACATGAATCAGTGTGTGGTGCACAAGCACTTGCAGGGGCCTTGATCCACTGAACATTGGGACACTGACGATTCAATTACGTATAACAGGATTACAGGTATTTATCATCAAAATTGCTGCCTAACACTCCATGACTAATATACTTCTGGTTTGAGAAAGTATATTTGTTTAGCATTTGTTAAACGTCATAAATCTAACAAATTTGCTATTATTATTTTTCATTGTTTTATGATTGATATAAAAAAAATACAGTAAAAAAGTAATATGGTGAAATATTATTACAGTTTAAAATTAGTTTTCTATTTGAACATATTTTAAAATGTAATTTATTCCTGTGATGGCAAAGCTGAGCCATTACTCCAGCCTTCAGTGTCACATGATCCTTCAGAAATCATTCTAATATGCTGGTTCTCAATTTTTAATATATGTATAATTGTATATTATGCAGTGTATTTTTCTGTTTTCTGCATTTTCTCATTGATTAGAGGTTTCTCATGACTGCAAATGTGCTTGTCTCACCTCAGAGATGTATAGAGATCCATCTTGTGTGTCATTTGTCTGGTGGCTTCCCTCTCGTTCTGAGCTGTTACTCAACAGCACAGCCATCCATCAAATCTCATGCGTTTATCATTATCCAACCAACCATCTGTCCCTGAGCTACTCCTGATGAGAGAGAGAGAGAGAGAGAGAGAGAGAGAGAGAGAGAGAGAGAGAGAGAGAGAGAGAGAGAATTAGAGAGAGATAAATGTCACAAGACCAAAGAGCATTTCACTAGAGTCACCATACAGTTCCTTGATCATGTTTCGTATCAGATATAAGATCAAATTGAACTCGGACGAGCTGCAATATGGGGGTCACGGGAGGCTTGTGCAGGACACTGAGTTCTTCACAGAGCCAATGCCTTTCAATAGCAGAACCCAGTCATTTCTGGTGAGTTTCATCTCAACTACACCTTTCCACTCTTAACCACTGACAAAAATGTTGTGTAATGTAGCGGGTAACAATCTGATCGGGTCCATGACTTCAAGTTTGCCCTTTAACAAAGAACTCAATCCATTGATGTCATTCCACCATTCCGTACTTGGCCCCTTTTGTATCAGTTAGTTTTCTTATTAGTGGCCAAGCCCGGAAGGTGCGTAGGCACCTATTGTTATTGTCTGCCTTTTTCTTCTTCTTCCACTCTTGAAACTATGGCAGCCCGTAGAATCGTATGGTAAAAAATTTGGTACACAGATAGAGGACAGTCTGAAATGTCACTATAGCATATTTGGAGTCTCTAATTCAATCCCTTTAGCACCACCAACATTCCAAAGTTGCACTCATGTTTATGCCAATAACTTTTTAGCCGTAAGGGCTAGAAACAAAAATGTTCCTCTGATTCCTTGGCTCAAGACGATTCAATTAAACCCTATGACACCATTTTCCGTCATGAAAAATTTTCAGCCAAAAAATTGGAATGGAATTGAAGTTGATTCATCAAATTGTTTTCAAATAGCGCGCAAATAAATCTTAACATATTGTTTGTGAAAAAATATGCAAGGCTATTTCTCTGTACCACTTTAGCGTATTCAGTCTGTCACATGCCTGTCCTGTCTTGTGGAGCATATGTGGTGTGTTGTTATTTTGGGCCATGTGCTCGTGTCTCTGTCTGATCCCTCCCTGGACTCGGTGCACGGGACGGAGCCCTCTCTGGACTCTGGTCAGGAGGTAGCCACGGCAAGGCAATACACTTAGGCAATACACGAGTTCCAGGCTCTGGAAACTCCTCCGAAACGACCGTGGGCTGCTCCGTAACATTCCCCAAATCTCTGGAGGAAGCCCTGTGCTCCTCCCAAGCACGTAGGACTGCAACTGCATAAAACCCCAGCACAGCCCTCCTGGCCATGTCAGGCCACTGGAGTTGGGACCACCTGAGCTGGGATCACCAGACTCGGGACCACCGGAACTGGGATCACCGGAATTGGGACCACCGGAACTGGGATCACCGGAATTGCAAGGCAATAACCTTGGGTGGCTCTGGACTTGGGACCACTGAAGTCGGGTCCTTCCTCCGCTGAGTCCTCATTTGGCTGGTAGTGGTCCCAGCTCCAGTTGTCCCAGCTCCGGTTGTCCAAGTTCCGGTGGTACTGAGTCCGGAGGTCCCGAGTCCTGACATGGCCAGGAGGGCTGTGCTGGGGTTTTATGCAGTTGCAGTCCTACATGCTTGGGAGGAGCACAGGGCTTCCTCCAGAGATTTGGGGAATGTTACGGAGTAGCCCACGGTCGTCTCGGAGGAGTTTCCAGAGTCGCCTAAGTGTATTGCCTTGCCGTGGCTACCTCCTGACCAGAGTCCAGAGAGGACTCTGTCCTGTGGACCGAGTCCAGGGAGGGCTCCGTCCTGTGCACCCAATCCAGGGAGGGCTCCGTCCCGTGCACCGAGTTTAGGGAGGGCTCCGTCCCGTGCACCGAGTCCAGGGAGGGCTCCGTCCCGTGCACCGAGTCCAGGGAGGGATCAGACAGAGACACGAGCACATGGCCCAAAATAACAACACACCACATATGCTCCACAAGACAGGACAGGCATGTGACACAGACCAAACATGTCATCCCGAGCATGACTTAAGGCTACATGCAGTGTTTTGACACAGCGCCACCTACTGGTCAGGAGATATGAAAAATTACTCTTTTTGTTAATAACTTCTGAATAGTTATTATCAATTCGGCCATGTCCATCAGCCATTTTTGAATTTTGTAGTTCAATGCTGTATTTTATGAATGCATTAGTGTATCGTTACGAAACTCTGTATGGGTCATCGGCACAATGCCTTGAAGGAGCCTCAGAAGTTTCAAGCCACCTTGTGGTAAAATCAAATATTCACATTCTTATAACTTTCAATTTGGTTGTCTTATTTTCACGGGAGTCGTCTCCTTATAGATTCCTGAATCCTTGCCGAGTCCAATGATACTAAACATGCTAGGTTTCGCTTATGGTTTGTGCAACATTTTGATTTAGCGTTTAAACAACTTTTGCAAATATCTTTATATTTATCTTTACCATAGGAAAATCGGAGTCATAGCAGGTTGCCTGAAAGTTAATGGCCAAATGTCAAAATGTTTATGGTAAGTGGCAAAAATGCAATCAAAGTTGGCTGTGGGTAATTTTTTATGTGCTCATAAATATAAATGTCTATAACTCCTAAACAAAATAAGATATTTTCACCCAATTTGACATGCTTATATATGGGGGAGTCATACATGAAATTGGCTCTAACTACTGTACCATTGGTCTGATTGACTTCAAAATTGTACAGTGTATTTGTCTCAGTTGCTATCATAGTCCATTATGACTTTGGTGTACCTTGAAAAACATTTCATTGTAATTACAAAATGACCAAGAAAGATCCAAAGCTGTAACTGCAATGGTTTTGCATATTGCTATATTTTACTTATTTTTGCAGTCGGTCTGCTACTAGCTTCCTTGTTTGCTTGGTCAAGCAGGAGTCCTCATTTTGTTTGTGTTACAATGAGAGGCGATCTTACACTGGAATTTGTTATCAGACCAACCTAGTGGTCTAGTTAAACCACAAAACAAAAATGCAAACAAATGTGTCCATTCTACTAAACCAAGTCATCAAAGCAGAAAATGTACTTGACAAATAATTCAATGTTCAGTTTGTGGATCAATGCATGTATCCTCTAATCCACAAAACCATAAAGTAAATAGTGGCAGATGTAGAAATTAAGTTCTATAAATTAAATATCTATGCATTTAAATTGGTCAGCAAGATTGGTTGCTACTTTAAATCACCTTGTTATGAAGACATGTGTCAACTTAATTCACTGTTCTCATTAACTGATCTCATGAACAGTGTGTTTTTTTTTAGTTTTTTTTATGAACACTGGCTCATCTGAGTTTGGGCACTGGCTCATCTGAGCCAGTGTGTGAAAGATTTTGGCTTTTACAGTGTCCATTTTATCGCCTTGTGTGCTGGAATGAACAATGAGCCATAAAAGTCTTGTTTTTATATGTGCCGTTTAAAATGGATCCTTGTTGTCTCTTGTGTCCATAGCTCTGAATTAAAGCACAATGGATGTGTTGTAAACAGAGCCTTGGTTCAGACCTTTGTGAAATGCTACAGTTAGCTGGATAAAAACACTACCTGGATAGCTCAAAACTGCATTGCTTCTAAAGAGGTGAGCACACTAGTAGTATTTCATTATGCAATAGTAATCTTCAGAGAGTATGGCATTTATTGAAAAATACAGCTTTAAGGTAAGAGCAAGAGATTGAATAAATCATGATCTCATTTCGGCTTCATTACAGCTAGTTGAATTTTATGACAATCCACTTTATATAGTCTATGAAGTCTGAACTCTGAAGGTGAGCACTGCTGCCCTTCCCATAAATCAGCGGAAGAGCGGCCAAAACTAATTCTGGTTTGAGGTATATAAGCTCTTTATGCAGTGTGAAGGTTCTTCGTGTTATGCAAATGTTATTCTTGCTATGTTAAGGTTGTTTTGGAGAGTTTGAGTTCTTTGTGCCGTGTAACTGTGATTTTGTCTCCATGCCATGTAAAGGTTCCTTATTCTGTGTAAACTTCCTTAATGCAGTGTAACGGTTTCTTTGCAGAGTTCTAAAGTGTGTTGTGTACTGTAAAGTTGATTTGTGTAGTGTGTTTTCTTCTGTGTAAATGTTTAGCATAAAAAAAAATTCCAGTATAAAGAGTTCATTGTTTGTCTAGTGTGCAGTGTAATGGTTCTTCTTTCAGAGTAAAGGTTCCTTGTGTAGTGTAAAGGTTCTACACAAGCTTTTTCTTAGTGTAAAGCAGTGTAAAGAATTCTTCATGTAGTATACAGTACATGTTCTTAGTATATTTGTGCAGTCTGAAGGTTCTTTGGGTTACACAAAGGTTCTTCTTTCTGTGTAATTTCTTTAGTACTTTATGCAGTGTAAAGTTTATTAGCATAGTTCTACAAGTTTATTGTGCAGTGTAACAGCATGGCCACACCAGACGCGAGCAACGCAACAAAAGCAAAGAGAATTCATTATCAGTGATGCTGTCTACACTGGATGCAGAGCGGTACAACGTGACAACAAATTCCCAACAGTAAACTGATGCCCCGTTCAATTTCTGACGTATTTCAATAGCTTGCGCTACTTCTGACACGAAGAACAAATGGATTTGTAATGGTCCAAAGTGAAAAAGTTATTTGCGGTATGTAAAGGTTCTGCATCCAGTGTATCTTATTTATGCAGTGTGAAGGTTCTTCTTGCTGTGTAGAGTGTTTTGGAAAGTTTAAATCATTTTTGCAATGTAATGTTTGTTTGTGATTTTTTTTTTTGTGCAATTTAAAGTTTTCTATTACACCGTGTCTACACAGGACGTGACCGTTGACAAATCGCACCGCGCGGCAACAGCTAGAAGCTAGGGGTACATCATAAATTGAACGAGGCATCAGTTTACTGTCGGGGATTTGTTGTGTCGCACCTCGGCGCATCCAGTGTAGATCACAGCTGCTCAAAACACTTCATAACGATGGGTGTGAGTGCTACAGGGCGGTAGTCATTAGGGCACCTTGGGCTAGAGTGTTTCGGCACTGGCACAATGGAAGTGTGTCTAAAGCATGATGGTACAGCTGCTTGGGCTAGAGACAGATTGAAAATGTCTGTAAAAACCCCAGCGAGCTGCTCCGCACATGCCCTGAGAACACGTCCAGGGATGTTGTCTGGTCCAGCAGCCTTGTGCGCGCTGATCCGGCTCAGTGCCTTGCAGACATCTGTGGAGGAGAGTGTGATTGGTGGGTGGTCAGCTGAGGGTTTGAGCTTGGTGGCAGTTTCTCTGTTGTCTCTTTCAAAGCGAGCATAAAGGTAATTTACCTTGTTCAGGAAGTTGACATCAGTGGCTGCGGGGGTGGAGTGGGTGGGTTTGTAATCACTGATGGCCTGAATGCCCTGCCACATGCGTCGAGGGTCAGAGTTGGAAAAGTGTCCCTCTATCTTTAGCTTGTAGCAGTGTTTGGCCTTTTTGATGCCCCTCTTCAGGTTTGCTCTGGATGTGCTGTAGGCTTGTGCATCTCCTGATCTGAAGGCAGTATTGCGTGACTTCAGCAGGAGTCACACTTCCCTGTTAATCCAAGGCTTCTGATTTGGATATGTGGTGATCTGTTTCTGGGTTGTACCACTGTCAATGGTGGTATTGATATGATCCAATACAGAGGAGGTGTAGGAGTCAATGTCCGTGTGAGCACCACTGGTGGCTTGAGAAGCAAACATACTCCAGTCTGTGTTTAGAAACCTTTCCTGGAGTGTGGAATCTGCCCCCGCAGGCCACACCTTGATGGTCTTCACTGATGGCTTCACACGGTTGATGAGGGGTGCATATTTGGGTGTGAGAAACAAAGAGAGGTGATCTGACTGTCCCAGGTGGGGGAGGGGTGTTGCAAAGTAAGCTCCAGCCATGTTTGTGTAAACATGGTCTAAGGTTTTGTTTCCTCTGGTGTGGCAGGAAACATGCTGGTGAAACTTGGGTAGCACTGACTTTAAGTTTGAGTGATTAAAGTCACCTGCAACAATAAACGCAGCTTCCGGGTGATCAGTCTGTTGTTTACTGATGGCTGCGTGAAGTTCTTTCATAGCAAGCTTGGCATCAGCATCCGGGGGAATATAGGCTGCAGTTATAATGGTGGAAGTGAACTCCCGCGGTAGATAAAACGGTCTACATTTAACCATGAGAAACTCAAGGTTAGCTGAACAATGACTCCCAACAATAGCAGAGTTTGTGCACCAAGCTTTGTTAATGTAAATGCACAATCCACCACCTCTGGTCTTACCAGAGCCATCTAATGTTGTATCTGTATCATTGTATCTAATGTGTGGCGTCCCGCTAGCTCAATAGCGGTGTCCGGTATTCCGCTGTTTAACCAGGTTTCCGTGAAGATTAGGACGTTACAGTTCAAAAGTTTCTTGCTGTGTGTTATGCTGAGTCGAATCTCCTCCATTTTGTTCACTAACGACCGTACATCGGCAAGGAAAATGCTGGGTAAAGAGAGCCGATGTGGTGTTAGCCTTAGCTTAGCTCGTAGTCCTCCATGCTTCCCCCGCCTTTGTTTACGATCTCGACGCCGCCTGCGAGCACTTCCGCCCGGCCGGGTAGAGTGCATAGCCTCGGGTGTCCTAGCGATCTCAGGAAGGAGTCGAAGATTGTCCATAAAACTGTCGGAAATTCGCAAACCAATATCCAAAAGCTCACAACGGGTGTACGATGTAAAGGCACAACTGTTCTGTACGAACAGACCCGAGATGAGCAAGAAAATTACCGCAAAATTGCAGAATCTGGAGAGACCCTGAGCCTCGCGATGTACTCGCGCCGCCATCTTGGTCAATCTTAATGTAGTGTGAGGTTTCCTTATGCAGCGTAGTGTTTTGTGCTTTTGTGTCTTAGTGTAGTTTAAAGGTTGTTCATATAGTGTAAAAGTATGGCATGTGCAGTGTATTTCCATTATACAAACTACTTGCTGATTTACTGATCCAAAGGTGTGTATGGAGTCGTTTGAGTGTGCAGCACTTGTATGGATACAGCATGTGACTCCAAATACAACTCTGGAGATAGAGATGAACCCTGGGGGAAGTTTTAGGCTGAACTTCAAAATGTTCCCCATACCTGATTTATTTTCAGAGTTCTCAATCTGTCTCTATCTTTTCCTCTTTCTCTCCCTTTTCTCCACTGCCAGTAACTGCCCATTCAGTCATTTCCCCAGGCTGTTTTCTGATGGAGCGCTGGGTCCAGGGAATAAGGTAGGCCTGTAACGAACATTTGAAAGAGCCGTCTCCAATCAGTTAGCCTTTGAAAGCCTAGGTTACTTTCTGTTTGTGCTATAAGCTTTCTGTTTAGCTCTCCTTCTCTCTCACTTTCTCTTGGGGAGGTCCATAAACACACCCCCTTGGTTTCATATTGCTATTGATCTTTGGCTGCCCCTTATTTATAGACTGATAAATGTATCATTTGTTTTCTCTGCTCTAGAAAGGAAACTCAGCCTATTAGTTTTTCAACGTCTTCCTCATATTTATCCTTTACGGTCTGCCTCGCCTTCCTTTTCATGGTCGACTGGGTAGGCAGCTTAATAAGGGTATACAGATGAATAAAAAAGATGGATGAATAGTAGAATGGTGAAACAAACATTTTCAATATAATCACACTTTCTTAGCCATTTTAGATCCTGATAAAACTTGTATAGATGGATGAATTAATGAAATGTGGGAAATGTGAAATTATCAATTGTAACCTACAAATGTTTTACATTTTCATTCATAACTTTCAAGTTGCTACACATTTACCTGCCATTGTTTGGTATAAAAAAAATATTTATTAACACGCATATAATGTAAAAGATTAAGCAGTAACACTTTACAATAAGGTTTCGTTTGTTAAAGGATTAGTTCACTTTTAAATAAACTTTTGCTTATAATGTACTCACCCCCATGTCATCCAAGATGTCCATGTCTTTCTTTCTGCAGTCAAAAAGAAATTAAGGTTTTTGATGAAAACATTCCAGGATTTTTCTCCATATAATGGACTTCAATGGGCTCCAAATGGTTCAAGGTCCAAATGACAGTACAGCTACAAAGGGCTTTAAATGATACCAAACAATACCAAACGATGAATAAGGGTCTTATCAAGCAAAACGATAAGTTTCTGCGAGAAACCGAGCAGTATTTATACTATTATTTTACCTCTTAACAGAAAAACGTGATCGTCTCTGAGGTCCGCCATAACTTCTGCTAAGTGTGGTCAAAATATGAGCATGGTCATAGATGTATACGTAGATGCCTCATTAGTGCCTGCACGGATCAGTAGAATGAGGCATCTACGATCTATATATCTATGACCACGCTTGTATTTGACCTCACTTAGCCGAAGTTATGGCGGAGCTCAGAGACGATCACGTTTGTCTGTTAAGAGGTAAAATAATAGCATAAATACTGCTCGGTTTCTCGCAGAAACTGATCGTTTTGCTAGATAAGACCCTTATTCATCGTTTGGTATCGTTTAAAGCCCTTTGAAGCTGTACTGAAACTGTCATTTGGACGTTTGGGGCCCATTGAAGTCCATTATATGGAGAAAAACCCTGGAATGTTTTCATCCAAAGCCTTAATTTATTTTTGACTGCAGAAAGAAAGACATGGACATCTTGGATGACATTTACTCACTTGGGGTGAGTAAATTATCAGAAAAAGTTTATTTAAAAGTGAACTAATCCTTTAACTACAAACTTCTACCTTAGTTAATGTTAATCAATAGATTTTTAAGATCAAAAGTTGTCTATTAAAGGTCCCGTTCTTTGTGATCCCATTGTTCAAACTTTAGTTAGTGTGTAATGTTGCTGTTAGAGCATAAATAATACCTGTAAAATTTTAAAGCTCAAAGTTCCATGCCAAGCGAGATATTTTATTTAACAGAAGTTCCCTTTCAAAGCCTACAGCGAACGGCTGGCTTGGACTACATCCTGGTACTTCATAAATGACGTCAGTAGAACAGTAGAACAGACTAACCTCCGCCCACAAGAATACGCGAAAAAAGGGGCCGTGGTCTTGTTGCTGTCCCACGTGGAGAAGAGGACGTGTCGCGTGGAGAAAAGGAATTGTTGCGTTTGAGTGTGTTTGTCGCCATGTCGTCGAGATGCTGTTATTTTCATCCCGGAGTCAACTCACCTTTGTTTGGCTTTCCCAGGGACGCTGTAGAGATCATTAAGCGCATATATCTCCCGTTAAGAGGCGTGACCTTTCCACGTGCGCTAAGCTGCTGTCGAATCACAACACAGGAACCGTGCCACGTTCGCTAAGCTGTGGTCAAATCACAACACGGGAACCGCTGGCACAATCAGAACTCGTTACGTATTTCTGAAGGAGGGACTTCATAGAATAAAGGAAGTCATCAGCCGTTTTTAGGACAGTGAAAACAGCGGTATACAGATAAGTAAATTGTGTTAAAAATACAGTTTTTTTTTACACGCGAAACATGAACACGTTATATTGCACACTGTAAACACAATCAAAGCTTCAAAAAAACACGAAGAACGGGACCTTTAACATTAGTTAATGCACTATGAACTTACATGTCTTATATTGGTGGCTGCAAAGATCGCACGAAATTCAGTAACAAAGTCTTTAGTTGGAAACAGGAGAATACAGGAATCAAACTCATATGTTACCCTGGACCACAAAATCAGGGAGGGAGGGGGTTTTAGAGGAGGATGAGGGGGATGACAGATGAAGGTGGAGCCCCAGGTAGAGCCAGTGTGACTGGGTGACACTGATGGATCAGAAGACCACAGTGACGAGTGTCCGAGGTGGAGCCAGGTTGCCAGAAGACTTACGCAAAGCCGGTAGGACTGACGACCAAGAGGGAGTCAAAAGGGTGGAGGGATGAAGCACCGCTGAAGGCCAGGAAATCCATGGCGTAGGCGAAGCAATGACTGACCAATGCAGAGCCGGAGGGAAGAGAGAGCCCAGTGGAGCCATAAAGAAGGTGGAGCTGAGGGGGGAAGGAGACATGGTGGAGCTGACTGGTTGACGAGCCAAGGTGGATTGATGGGCTCATCGGTTAGAAGCAGAGCCAGGGGATCCACTTGAGAAGGTAAAGCTGGAGACCGGAAGACAAGACGCAGATCCATGCAGCAGAGTGGAGTCAGAAGAGGAGATTAGGGACTGAAGGGAAACAGCAGAGGCTGGGCCAAGGAACTGGCCTGTTCAGACTCCTCTTTGGGCTCGGGCTCTGAGGCAATGGTGGGCTCAGTCTTTACCTCTGGCTCGTGCATCACTGCAGGCTCAGGCTCTCTGTCTGCGGTGGATGGCTGGGCTCTGGGGCTGGTGACGTCTTTATCAGCAGCACAGACAACCCATTCTTCAGAAGCACCCACTCCACAAAAGTTCCCGCGAGGACCATCCAGGGGCCAGGTATGCCTTGGGCTGCTTATTCAGGCAGGTGAAAAGGTTCTCGAGGTTTTGCTCTTCTTGCTCTAGTCTAGACAGAGCAACTGGATGGCAGGCAAGTCCATATTTGATCGCCATAATAATCCTTTCTGAGTTCAGTCTTAGGTAAAGCTTGTGTGATTGAGCCACTTAACAAAGGTTCAGTTGCCTATGGCCTCAGAGACGAGATAACACAGATACAGGTTTAATTTAAAAGGAATCATAACTTTTGACAGCACAAAAAAAACTTGGGATCCCCAAATTATTTTAGCGAATCAGGTTTTTGTAAAATTTCTCAGAAAGTGGAATAATTACAGTTATTTTTTCAGGCATACAGAGAGAACTCTACTGAGCGTGGGCAGAATGTCATCAGTACGTCTTATTTGGTAGCTTTTAAAATAATTTCAGTGTTACAATTGGCCCTGGTCTCTCCTATAGAGACTGACCTTTATACTTGCGATACATTTCTGTTGCTAAGAAACCTTGGCATTTTAAACCAATGAAATTAAATATGTTCTTCTTATTTTATTACTCTTCTTTTATTTTAAATTAAATGTTATTCTTCTTTTATTACTTTAAATGACAGAATCCAAGCTCATCAGTGTTTCTTTCAGTTCTTTGTGAGTGCAAGTCTCACTATCTGTCCTATGCAAATCTCGCAAGCATTAGTCTTTTTCTCTCTGTCATTTAATGTTTGGGTTTTAAAGACCTGATAAAAACGATAAACGCCCTCCTTCCTTCTCTCACACGCTTTAGAAGAATGTCTGATTGTGACAGGAAATGAATTATTAAAACGAGACGCAGGTGCCGGATGCAGCCTCCATTTTGGGAGACTCACAACATGATTTATTTAAAGGACTGTTGCTTCAAAGTCCGTTTAAAGTTTGTCTTTTCTCACCATTTTATCTTTAACAGGACCCATCACAATCACGTTTTCCTACTTCTCTCTTGTTCTGTTGCTCATTCTATTGTCTTTCTCAGAAACGAGCACTCATTTGCACTCTAAATTTGCACTTCTATCCTCACAGCTATTGCAGTTTAAAAGGATGAGACGTGCTGGATGGCTAAGGTGTTTGTTCGATATTGCAACTTTCACATGGTACCCTCAGTACTCGGACATAAATAAACATCATGCTGGTTTCGATCAGGCCCGCTTGTAGGAAGCATCACCCGTTACCCTGAAAAGCCTTTCCACAGGCGTTCTGCATGAATTACTCACTTTATCCCTTGTAGCTTTCACTTTAGGACAAGAAGTACTACTTTATACACAGCAGTGCTTGTTCCAAAGAGCTCAAATTTGACAGATCAGAAAAAAAGGCTTTTGCTCCCCTCCAATTTGGGCTTGATAGCAGGTGAGCTTGTTTCAAAGCAGTTTCTCACAATTTTAGGAAACAGTCAGTGCTGAATCAGCCATTTTAGCATTCCACTCGCAATGTGCTTGTCTCCTCTGTTATTCTTGTTTTCAGATGTAACGTAGTGTTAGGAAAGCATTGTTAAAATTGTATACACTTTTATTGCATAGTTCCTTCCGGAAGATCTATGTTGAAACAAGACATTTTATCTGTTGTTTATTGTAAGTATACTAACTGTTAGAAGACTTTTATGCTAACCAAGGCTACATTTATTTTATACAGTAAAAACTTTAATATTGTGGAATATTGCAATTCAAAAAAATTGTTTACTATTTTAATATATTTTTTAAATCATTCTAACATGCTTATTTGGTGCTCAAGAAACATTTCATGTTGAAAACAGTTGTGCTGCTTACTATTTTTCAGGATTCTGTTTTTTTTTTTTTTTTTAGATTTAATGGGGTTTTTTCTCATTCAAAAGATTATTTGAAATGGAAAACTTGTAGTATTATACATTTCTTTTGTCACTTTTGATCAATTTAATGTGTGATTCGCTAACCGCCTAGTGCACGTTTGTCGGAAACGTCACTCCCCTGTGCTTTGGCTAGTACAATGGCGTCAATAAAACCATACCAATTTGAGCCCGAATCAGACCCAGACATTTTTAGTGAAGATGATCGAGCAGAACCTGTTCAATCCAAGTGTAAAGACTACAGATCTATAGTGATCGCTACTGAATGGCACCGTTACTTTTGTATTTTTAGAACGATTTGCCAAATATCTGTTGCAAGAACGAACACTAAACATTGGCTTTACTATAGTATCCAAATCAAACACAGAACCCTGTTTAGCATGCCTGTAGATAAACAATACATAAAAGCTCTAATCAAAGAATAATTTACACTAATGCCAAGTTTGCTGTTGAGATTTTAAGAAGTTTGTAACGTTATGTGTTTGTCGTATAACGTTAAGTATGAATGAGCATTTAACAAACTGGTTTGCAGAGCCAAACAGCGTTGTCATTTGTTTACTTCCTTGCTACAACGTATAATTATCGATACGAACTATTACAGGAAAACACAGCGACGAAAAATAAATCATACTTACAGGTTGTGGCCCGTAAACAGCTTCTGTTTTTAAATCTATCTTTCAGGACAAGCTGTTGTGCGAATCCTGCATTGAACTCCTGAAGATTGTGGAAGCTTTCCTCCGTGAAATGTGCAGCGGGAGCCGCGTGCGCCCGTCTCATGTGGCGTTCACACCAGACGCGATTTACGCGAATAAATCGCGCTATTCGCGCGAAGATGGACGCTTGAACATTTTGAGTTTACTCGATTCATTCGCGTGTGACATTCACTGCACAACAGACGCAAATTCGCGTCATGGGAGGGGCTTCTGCCAGCCGGCTCGTCTCGTTGAGAAATGGATGACATGGGCTGTTTACACGTCTTTTTTTGTTAAAATCTACTGTTAATGTGTGACAAAACGTAGTTTTAAGACTTTTTCAGTCGATAATGTAGTTTAAATCTGTGGTTTATTTATATAAAGAGTGCCTATTTGTACATTTTATCTGGCGTTTTCGGAGTTGTGAGCTCCAGCAGATCAGTGGCGCTTACACTGGCAGCGTTTGTCTCGTGCAGCTGAACCACGGCTCGTGTATTGCAAATACAGATGAATATTGTCCATTATGTCAAATTTTCCGGTCTTTTCTTCCGACCCCTGTCTGTCTTGTGCTTTGATTTATGATGGGCAGCATATATCTGCTGCAAATGCGACCGTGTTCCCCTCTGTCTCATACACACATGCATATAACGTTGTATGTTAAACGCACTGTAACGCACCCCCCGTCCCTAGGAAGGCTGAACAAAGTGGACCTGCAATCCGGATGAAAATAACAGCGTTTCGTTGGCATTGGCAACAACACTCAAGCCTACTAACTAGCCTACCACAACAACTATTCCCCGCGGCGATACAAAATGGCCTCGCCCCCCCTTATTTAATATTCTCGGAGGAGGGGTTTATGTAAATATTGGGGCTGGTGATGTCAGCAACCCTGGAGGAATGTGTAGTAGTCCCTAGCGGCCGTTTGCTGTAGTCCTTAGAAATTGATTTCTTTAAAAGCAAATATCTCCCTTTGCTTTAAACTTTGAACGTTGTAACTTTGCAGATGTTGTTTATGCTCAAACAGCAACATTACACACTAGCTAAAGTTAGAAAAGTGAAATCGTGGTTTACCACCCCTTTAAACTCATTGACCGCCAACTAAAACAATAAATGAAATAAAAAATAATAATCAGTAATTCAATGATTACAGAATTACTAAAAGAATACACAAATCAAGCATTCTGCGTTAGTTCCGGCAGGCAACGTAGTCAAGCTCCACTATCAGCTGATTGGAAAAATTCCAACTCCACCCATATCAGCTGATCTGATTCCTATGCACTCAATTGGTAACTCTCAAACTTACTTAAGTGCAGCTTCAGTTCAGTCTGCCTGCTTTCTGCTTCCACTGCACGCTGCTTTGCAACCCACCTCCTCCCCAGCTCCTCCTTAAACTGTTTAACTTAATCAATGTCATTCTGTTGTCATTGATGCCTACTCTATTATAAATGGGGAATTTCACTGCCCTCCCAGTTAAAGAAAAATGGGTGGTTGTCCCCAGAAGCTGCTGCTGTTCCCTGTCTTGGCTTTTCAATGATAAGGACGGGAATTTAGAACAGAGCCATATTGCCAAATGTAAATTTTGCAAAATATGCCAATGAAAAGTTAACTAAAAGTTTGTCTATGGTGTTTTTTATTTAAGTGGACCTGACTGAATTACTAAAAGATTAGATTTTATTACTAAAAAACCAAGAACGTTTAAAAAAAAAAAAGAAATAATTTGCAGGTACAAAAAATTGAATATAGTGGAAAAATGTTCATAGACGAATCAATTGCCAGAATTTCTACCCATCCAGAATAAATAAGATATTGTTTTATATATCTAATGTAGCTTGTGGATTTCTAGTTTATGTGACTCAAACTAAATTCTGAATATCTTTTAGAGAATGTTATACCTTTTAACTTGGGAAACACGGGCATGTCATTTGAGGCTGAGACTAATTGAAAATAATTGCTTCATTATTAACCGTTTATTTCCATCTTATTTACATTGTGTATTTGCAGTGCGAAGGAAATAGGAGCTTAACAGTTCCATTCCCAACTTTTTGTCACTGCATTAGTCACTGCACAGGGTGCTCTTAACAGTTGTTCATCTTTCCTTCTCTTTCTTTTGTCTTTGTCTCTCTCTCTCTCTCTCTCTCTCTCTCTCTCTCTGAAGAATGGGCAATAGAAGATTTCTTAATGAGCAGGATTGAATAATTACATCCCTTAGATGTTTTCTTGATGAGTTCCTTGCAGCTTATGATGGGCCACGTAGCTCTTCTGACGATTCCTGAAGAAAAGAACGGAGGAAAGATACAGAAGAGTGAAGCTCTGTGATCAAAGGAATGAAAAAAACTCCCTTTCATTTCACTCTATCTCAAGCAATATGAATCCTCCACATTCAACCACACTGTACGGATAATAAGGAAGCGGTGGAGGGTGGGGAAAACAGTGGGAGATTTAATGCTAATTTGTAACCTTCCCTCTGACCCACATCATTGGGTTCCAGTGACCAGGTTGAGTGAGTGAGCCTTTGGAAGGACACCTTGCTATTGGACATCGTTCTACAGGTCGTCACAGCTTTATGGGTCTGGGTTACTTGGTAACCTCTCATTCCACAAGAGGAAATGGCCTTCATTAGCAGGAAGACTGACTCTGGGGTAAGATATATGTTGAGCGGTAAGCAGAACAAGGTGAAGAGAGAGGAAAAACTGCTCAGGATTCTTGGAAGAGACTGGGATACTCAATAGGAAAGACAGACCTGCCCATTCTGCCTGCTTTATACCCTTATAAAATGTTGATCAGAGTGTTTAAATATATAATCTACCCAAAGGCATTGCTCACCTTTTGAAAGAGAGGCACTGCAAGCTACAAACCTTCACTGTGGGTGATGCGATTTGTTGAACGTGGATGGAATGCCTGATGGTTTGCAGTCATTTGACAGCTTTGTTCCTCTACTTTGCAAGAGCATGAATCTAAAAAGTTTTTCTCACTGCAGGAGACTCTGTAGTTCCAGTTTTGCATTAAGAACAAGTTCATATTTGCACACAGTCCACAGTAGGTCACTGCAGGCTACCCCGGAGCATTTTGGGGTAAGTAAGGCACTGCCGTAATCAAAAGAAGTCTATAGGGATCTGTGAACTTGCAGCCTTCCAGCACTGTGTCCACATCCCTTGCAGTCTTACCTATACCGTCAACACTCCAGCTCAGGGCATCTTCAAAACAAGTTCGAGTTTTAGGGGTGTCTGTACAAAACATACTACTTCACTGCTGAAGTGTTCTGGGTGGTTGCTAGGGGGGTTGCTATGGTGTTCCAAATGGTTTCTAGGGTGTTGCTAGAAACATTGGCATACTTCACAACTCAAAACCTGCTGCCTCTAAGTAAGGTTGTTGCTTGCGATTACCAGGATAATGCTGTGTGGTTGCTAAAGTGTTTGGAGTAGTTTATAGTGCACTACAGTGAAATAGTTGTGGTATTCCAGTTGTGGCGTTGCTAGAACCCTTAGCATGCCTCATGCCTCATCTTTCTGTCTCAGTGTTAGGCTGTTGCAAGCGATTGCTATGCTGTGTAGTTGCTCAGGTTCTCAAAGTCAGTAAGACTTAACAGTACCGGACTAATGAATCCTGTTCAATACTAGTGTTTGCTGTTTAAGCTAAATGTTAAGCCAGGGAGACACCAAGCCAACGGTCGGCTGTTTTTAAGCGTCAGCCGACGTAGTTTTTTCGGCTCTAGTCAGATGCCATCCAGGGTTTTTTGGCTGATTCAACATGTAGAATCGGTGTCGGGCCGTCGGTGAGAGAGGGGAACTCTGAATGGCTGTAGATAGGGTGACCAGACATCCCGAAAAATTCGGGACAGTCCCGAAATCTAAACTGCTGTCCCGAATCCCGAATCTGGCCCTAATTGTCCCGAAAATTATACTAAAGCAAAATCTTGAGTAGCCTAGTTATTGTCTGATAAACATTAAAAACTGTCTGCGGAGGTTGAGTCGTCCTGCAACCAGCCCCCGCCGGCTGCTCATTGGCTGCAGCATCTTTTTTCTAAGTTAAAAAAAAAATACTGGCTAGGCGCGAATTTAGATATGCATTGATAAGCTAATTTTCATTCATTCCGTTGGCATGGCTGGTGTAGCTTACCGGAACCCCAACACGCTGCTAAAAAGCAAAAACGCCTCTGCAGGTACCGAGAGGAGTGGGTGGGGAAGTATCCATGGATTGCCACAGCCTTAAGCGATGAAAGTAAAGACAATACGACCTTTTTGTCCCCTTTTTGTTTTAAGCCTTGATGAAGAGAGCGCAAGTTGCTGCAGCCGCGAGGAGGACAGTGATGCACGCGTAAAGAAGTGATTGATTGTTCGCGGCACTGTGTACAAAAAATACTTCACTACACAATTATTTTGTTATTTTCGTTTAAGCTTATTAGCATTAGGCTATACAGAAAGGTCTGATTTACGCACTGTTACTTACAACAGTCAATTGTTTTGTTTTTCACAAAGACATTTGAGTTCATGATTTTTAATGTCTACAGACTAATGACAGACTGTTGATCTTTGAATAAAAAATAAAAAAGCTTTCCCTTTTTGAATGACGAATATAGACGAATATATCTAATTAATAAACAGTTATCTACTTTACACACAGGTGCAGAACATGTGCTAGTTGACAGTCGCCTGTAGTCCTTTTGGTGTGCTCAGGTGCTGTTTTTTTCCCCGACGCAGGCGATGTTAGGCGACAACACAGTCAGCTTTTATCAGCGCTAGTTCTTTGGCGTCAGTTTGATGTGTCCCTACCCGTCCCGTCAGTTTTGGTGTGTAAGTATGAGGAAAAAGTTGACCAACCCTTACCGTGAGTAATATTAGGCTACCCTTTAAAATAAGAAATAGAATGAAAAACAGTGGGCCAACCCTTATCATGAGAAATACAGATGCTGGTCATATAATTTGAATATCATCAAAAAGTTTATTTATTTCACTAATTCCATTCAAAAAGTTAAACTTGTATATTATATTAATTCATTACACACAAACTGATATATTTTAAATGTTTATTTATTTTAATTTTGATGATTATAACTGGCAACTAAGGAAAATCCCAAATTCAGTATCTCAGAAAATTAGAATATTGTGAAAAGGTTCAATATTGAAGACACCTGGTGCCACACTCTAATCAGTTAATTAACTCCAAACACCTGCAAAGGCCTTTAAGGGTCTCTCAGTCTAGTTCTGTAGGCTACACAATCATGGGAAAGACTGCTGACTTGACAGTTGTCCAAAAGACGACCATTGACACCATGCACAAGGAGGGCAAGACACAAAAGGTCATTGCAAAAGAGGCTGGCTGTTCACAGAGCTCTGTGTCCAAGCACATTAATAGAGAGTCAAAGGTAAGGAAAAAATGTGGTAGAAAAAAATGTACAAGCAATAGGGATAACGCACCCTGGAGATGATTGTGAAACAAAACCCATTCAAAAATGTGGGGGAGATTCACAAAAAGTGGACTGCAGCTGGAGTCAGTGCTTCAAGAACCACTACACACAGACGTATGCAAGACATGGGTTTCAGCTGTCGCATTCCTTGTGTCAAGCCACTCTTGAACAACATCAAACAGCATCAGAAGCGTCTCGCCTGGGCTAAAGACAAAAAGGACTGGACTGCTGCTGAGTGGTCCAAAGTTATGTTCTCTGATGAAAGTAAATTTAGCATTTCCTTTGGAAATCAGGGTCCCAGAGTCTGGAGGAAGAGAGAAGAGGCACACAATCCACGTTACTTGAGGTCCAGTGTAAAGTTTCCACAGTCAGTGATGGTTTGGGGTGCCATGTCATCTGCTGGTGTTGGTCCACTGTGTTTTCTGAGGTCCAAGGTCAACACAGCCGTATACCAGGAGGTTTTAGAGCACTTCATGCTTCCTGCTGCTGACCAACTTTATGGAGATGCAGATTTCATTTTCCAACATAACTTGGAACCTGCTCACAGTGCCAAAGCAACCAGTACCTGGTTTAAGGACCATGGTATCCCTGTTCTTAATTGGCCAACAAACTCGCCTGACCTTAACCCCATAGAAAATCTATGTGGTATTGTGAAGAGGAAGATATGATATGCCAGACCCAACAATGCAGAAGAGCTGAAGGCCACTATCAGAGCAACCTGGGCTCTCATAACACCTGAGCAGTGCCACAGACTGATCAACTCCATGCCACGCCGCACTGCTGCAGTAATTCAGGCAAAAGGAGCCCCAACTAAGTATTGAGTGCTGTACATGCTCATACTTTTCATGTTCATACTTTTCAATTGGCCAAGATTTCTAAAAATCCTTTCTTTGTATTGGTCTTAAGTAATATTCTAATTTTCTGAGATACTGAATTTGGGATTTTCCTTAGTTGTCAGTTATAATCATCAAAATTAAAAGAAATAAACTTTTGAAATATATCAGTCTGTGTAATGAATGAATATAATATACAAGTTTCACTTTTTGAATGGAATTAGTGAAATAAATCAACTTTTTGATTATATTCTAATTATATGACCAGCCCCTGTAATAGACTTGTTATGGTCATAACAGTAGTTTAACCATCAGCATGAGTAGGCATGCATGCTTGTCTTAGCAAACGCCACTAAGTTGAGTTACTAGCTGAAGAGGCGGTTTTCATCAAAATATGCCAAAATGTTCAATTTAAAGAGATTGTAAATGAGGTCCTATGGTGAAATGGCTAAATGTGAGCAACGTCTTTTGAACATAAATCTACACTGAGAATTAAAGAAACCCCCACAACTCTTCTACGCTTGTTATTACCATTAAGCACGGACTGGTGTAGAGCACTAATTTGTGTGTAGTCGTGACTGTGCATGTTACACAGTAAAGCAGCTGTGGCACTTACAGAAAGTGGCAGGAAGTTCATCCTATCCCTACTCAGCTCAAAGTTGTACATCTGTACAGTCTCGTTCTCACCGAGGTGGCTTCAATCAAAAACGAATGCCTGAAATGCCTTACACCATCCTCTCATCGCTTGTTCTCATTTTCCTTGCTCTTAGTATTGTTTTGTCTGTTATCCCTGCTAGAAAGATTAGCTTAGCTAGTCACATTGTGTTTTGATTGCTTGTGTGCTGTTCTGTCCTCACCAGGATGTTAAACCTGTTAAGACTTGATCATTCATCTTGAAAAAACATTGCTTTTCAGCTAACATCACCTGTTGCGTTGATTTCAACTAATGCCATAGTGTTTGATGTTTTTAAAGGAACTTTTGAGGTCTTGCTTTTAGCATACTAGCCCTGACGCTAAGTCTCACTTCAGGAATGTGTAAAATTGTATATTTTTGACTCGCCTGAATGACTGGCCAATTAATACATTCTTTTTTTAAGGTTGTACTTTTACCTGAGAGAAGTTTCCTGTGCTAATTGTCTAACAGTGTGATATTTTCATGCTTATTAAAATATTGCTGATAAAATATGCTCCTCTAATGAAGCACATCGTTTTTACATTTACATTTATGCATTTGGCAGACGCTTTTATCCAAAGCGACTTACAGTATTACAGGGACAATCCTCCTGGAGCAACATGGAGTAAAGTGCCTTGCTCAAGGACACACTGGTGGCGACTGCTGGGATCGAACCAGCAACCTTCTGCATATCAGTTCAGTGGTTTAACCCATGAGACCACCATCTCCTTTAGACGTTTTTACATCTGCATTCTAGCCTCCGGCACAAACCAAGATTTAAATAAAACATACATTGATCTAGTATTTAAGAAATGCTTTAGATGTAGGTAGTGAATATAAAATGTTATAAACGTTATTTTGCCCTTCCTTAAATTTGAAAAATTAGGTCATTATTATCAGATAAATTGAGCAGAATTCTTGCCTTTTCTACACAAGTTATAACAATCATGTAATTAATTGTTTATTTAATAGGTTAATATCATGGAACATAAAAAAGGGGCAAAACTAAAATTGTCAACATTTACCCGTACGTATGTCCAAACCCATGTGACTTTCTTCTGTGGAACACAAAAAGACAAATTATGAAGACTGCTGGTTTTTGATTAATTAATTGGATTGATTTGAATGAAAAGGATGCAAAGGCACCATAAAAGTAGTCCATGTGACTATATTGTTCACATTGCATTATATTTTAGTTTTGTCTGGCTATCACCAGACCAAGCTCAATTTAAGATTGAACATTAGTCTGGGGAGTCTGCTCTGTATTTTCTACTGCACAAGAGGCGTGATAAACGAGCATAAATCAAATGACTCTGTACTAGGGCTGTAACGGTTTGACCAAAAATAAAAATCTCGATGAATTGAACATTTTACCTCGATTACGATTAATGTTAATGTTCGATTAACGAAAAATTTTTTTGCCCTCATAGTTCACTGATAAGGTTTGTACTGTAAATATGTTCTACTATTAAAGGTGGGATATTTTTTTCTAATGAAAAAGTGAATTTCTTTGTGATTTTAAAATACTTGAAGGAAACTTTCAGCAGTTATTGTCTATGGGGCAGATTTCTGTTTGGTGTACATTAGATAGCGATAAAAGCCTACATCACATTTGTTTGAATGCATTAACGAGAGTGATTGTGTGTGTGAATTAGTCATACCGTCTCTATTAATTATGAAGCTGTGGTTTGTACTTACTTCAAAGGTAGACAAATCTATGCTATAACGGTTGAGTTTCTAAGCTACTTTTGTGATAAATCACAGGACAGCGTCTATGACAGAGTTTCTGCGCGCGATCTTCACGTGATATGCGAGCTACTGTCTGTGAGTGTTCATGTGTCACAATATATCAGGCTTTAGTTCAATATAATATGCATCTGATGGTCTAAAATCGCTTCAGTGTTCAAACTGGCAGGCCTTAAAACACGTAAATGATAAAGCTTTGTGAGGACGCAAGTGAAAGTGATCTGGCTTCAGGGCGCGCGCGTCGTCATACACGGCTCGGCTCTGTGTCACAGAAAAAAGCTCATGAGCCTTGAAAGGAGAAGTTTTCCATAACGTTGTTCTTGAATAGTGCACAATCGCTTTAATGTTCAAACTGGCAAGCCTTTAAACTAATTTAAAGACGCAAGTGAAAGTGATCTGGCTTCGGGGCTTGCGCGCACCGTCTCTGTGTGTGTATCAGTGCATATAAGAACGGCGATTAACTTGCGTGTATAAACTGTGTAAAACATGCAATTACCATAGTAATTCTGAACATCTATAAACAAAGATAACTGCTCCTGCATCTTTCCATGTGCCTGCAAACTGCACTTGATGTGACTGACGGGGCAGAGTCACGTGACTATAACCGACATGGGAAAATTACGTCGGTTAGAGGTTCTGAATTTCGGTTTCGATTAGTTTTCGGTTAAACGTCCAGCCCTACTCTGTACGCAATTGGATAGTCCTTCAACCAATCGGACCAACGATCCATTGCTTCTCTATCCATCATTGTGTTAAACCCGCCAATAGCGCGCCAGGTGGATAAGCCAGTCTGTGATTGGTTCCCGCAAAAGTGTGACAGAAGCAGGATAAATTAATGTACAGGTTTCCAGCCTGAGCTGCCGGGCAAAATCAAATTGCCGGCAGATCAGGCTGGGTTTACCCAGTCTAATTTTAGTTATTCAGCATTAATTTGAATTGAGTTGAACTAGATGAGAACCAAATCATTCTGATTCATGAACAAATCCTTTGCCAGTTTTGTGAACCGAATCATCTGATTCAATTGACAAGATCTGACTCAAAATAACAAATGGCTCAACTGTGAATCATTCATACCAGTTCTATGAATTGAATCAACTGATTCATTGAAAAGATCTGACTCAAAATGACTGGTTCAGACATTGCTACATCTCTTATGAACACCAAGGAAATCTAGGCTGGATGTCAAGTTTAAGTTAAATCTAAATTTTGGCCTTTTCAAATGACTTGGGATATGGTTAACAATGTGTATGGATACTTTTGATGATGCTTTTGTGCCCTTTTTGTTGCAAAACAATTCCTTTTGGTTTTCCACAGTCATACAGGTTTAGAATGGCATGAGGGTGAGTAGTAATGATGACAGAATTGTAATTTTGGGGGGAACCTTTAAGGACAACAAACACACCAAATACTCTACAATGAGAATGAGCAGGTACAGTGGCTGTTATCAGCTTAGATTTCTCTTCGTCTTCGTGTTGCTGGAGCCGGGCCAGTCGCATGAGGTCCCCTTTCTTGCCCTGCTTCCTCTTGGGCCGCTGTACCTGAAGATAGCATTTTTGTTTTAAATGTCAGTGATGGATTAGCTGGCTGGTCAGGGGTCACTGGCGGCCATGTAGTTTGTAATGGCCTGAGTTGCGTGATTACCGGTGCTGATGAGCCGACTGAAAGATGGTTATGCCAGAAATCAATGAGCCTGTTAATACCGTTTTGGCTCGAAGTGCCTTTTAAGAGATCCGGCTAATCGCAGCAGGCATTTTAATTGAGCAAGATATTAACGCCGGTGTAACTCAGACAGTGCTATGACAAAAACATTCATTCAAAGGCAGGCAGACCTACTGCTCTGTCCGTGACTCTGCCCAGAAAGTGAGATTTTATCTCTTTCGCTTCTTTTTTGTCATGTCTGAAGCTTTCTAAAGGGGTGAGTCTTAGTTCAGTTCTCTTCTTGGAGTAGATCTGGATGCAGTGTCAGTATAGATGTAGGCGTTCTTCTAACATCAACTCTTTTTACTCATTCTCCTTCCCACAAACACATACGCCGAGACTTCTTTAGTCAGATTATCTTGCATCTTACATTAGATAGTGATTTCATGTTTTTCCCATCACATTATAGTACACGTTATTCAAAATTCTGTATGTAAGAGTTTAGTGTTTATCAAAACAGTTCGAGCTATACCCGCAGCTTCCATTGCTTTGAGATGTTGTTTCCTGTTTCCAAACTGCAGCAGTGACATCTAGTGGTCAGGTGGAGAACTGCAGATGTACAGCTGCGCTCTGAGATTAAAACTCAACAGTCAACAATAGGGGGTCCTCCTCCATCTCTCCATCCATCAAGGCTGAAGACTCCTGCTTTAGTATAACTTTAATTAAGATCAATATCTAGCTTTACTCGTATTAATTACTGTGCTCATTCAAAAAGTTAGAAATGTCAAGAAAAAAGTTTTTCACAGACCCCCTGCAGCACCATAATGGACCCCCAGTGAAAACCCTAGATCTATATTACTGCAAAAGCCTGATGCAATGGATTATATTAAGAGGCATCTAAAATCATGCCTCTCTGTCTTCTGAGATTTATATCAGATTTTTATTATAAAAAAGACAGCAGTAACTATTGATTCATGAGGCACTGATGTTAAGATTTACCTAAATTAACATGCATTTTGTTAAAGTGAATTGTATTATTATTGATTTTTATTGTTATTGGTTGAACCTAACTTTTATTATTGAAATATTATTTGTTATTGTTAATTTTATTACCGGTTGAACTTAACTTTTAATCATTGATTTTTATTTATATTAATTATTTTATTGTTTTTGGTTGAAGTTAACCTTTATTACTGAAGTGTTATTTGTTACTATTAATTGTTTTATTTGTTGAAGTTAATATTAATTAATTAATTTATTTGTTATTGGTTGAAACTACATTGTATTAGTTATATGTATATATTATGAAATATTGTAATTTTAAAGCCACAATATGTAATTTTTCGCCGCTAGAGGTTGCTTATTCAAAACAAAGGCGTAGCTTGATGATGCCTTGATTTTGCGGAGCTTTTATTATGTGCTGTTTTATCATATTAGATGATACCTTGTTACCAGTGTTGGGGGAAAGTTACTTTGAAAAGTAATGCATTACAATATTGCGTTACTCCCTGAAAAAGTAACTAATTGAGTTACTTAGTTACTTTTTAAGAACAGAAATGCGTTACATTACTTTTTTTTTGCGTTTTACTTTTTCTCACCTGGGCTAGGCTTGTTTTTTGTTTTTTTATAACAAAAGTTCTATTTTTGTGCAAATGTAAAGACCTCTTCATACCAAATTTTAAATAATAAGCCTCAGGCTGAGGTAAAAACGCTAATTCATGCGTGAACAGTAGAGGACGCAGCTCTGCTGTGCTGCCATTCTGGATAATGGAAGAATAGGATGCAGGAGAAAAAAGTTTTACCAATAAAAATCTATTATTTTTTGCTCATGGTTTAACTGAATCATCAGAGATCAGCAGCAATACATTGATCAATAAAGTTAGATTAAATGCATAAAAACTGTTTTATTTAACATTTAATTATTGGAGGTTTGAATAGTACTCTGATTTTGCATTTGACTGATTTTATTCATTTTGAGGAGTACTGAATCTTTATTGCGCAAGTGAGATGAATAAATGCTCACATTTAGTCTAGAACTACAACAACCATCATGTTTGCACTTACTCTTGATTTTTCTCAACATGGGGGCAGGAGAGCTGTCAGTCAAATACATGTGAAAAAGTAACTCAAATATTTTGTTGTAAATTTGAAAAGTAATACGTTACTTTACTAGTTACTTGAAAAAGTAATCTGATTACGTAACTCAAGTTACTTGTAATGTGTTACCCCCAATACTGTTTGTTACACACTGCAGTAAGCTAGATCGATATTAGGCATGGTAAAACATGGTACTCGCGGTAAATCAAGAAGATTTAAGCGGTAAGACTGTGCTATATAACAATGATTAGTTTTGACGATGAATGTATCCAAACAGTTGTTCCCTTGCCTAATAAAACATGATATATTAAAGTGTCTTTGGGGTTTCCATGGTTTATACAAAATCGAGGTTAACGCGGGTATGATGTCATTGATATGCAACGCATGGTCCGTGCCCTGGTTAAAATTGCTTATTTCTCTGGATTTAAACATTTTTGGAAACATTTGGGATAATGTAAGTACACAAGTCAACAAAATATATAACATTGCTCTAATGGTTTTTGGATATTTGGATATTGGATATTAATCCAAAAATCTTACATATTGTGCCTTTAAGAAACCTTTAATAAACCTTTAATTATAGGGCTGAGGTCCCATGTTCTAAAGGTTGACAACCCCTGGCATAAATTAAGTTCTAAGTATAATCAAACTGTATACATGAGGTACTGTCAATTATGCTCAACAAGCTTAATCTTATTATTCCTTAAATGATAAACCCCCCTGAAAACTCTCCCAATAGACAAAGCGCTCTCACAAGACCACACACAGACTCTGACATCTCATTTCCAAAGGCTTCAATAGGAACATAGTGAAGCTTCTGGTGTTAAAACAGTGATTTTCCGTTTGTAATCGCGGCAGCGTCGTCTTGGCGCTCACGCTGGGAGCTCAGGTCAAGTTCCAGCAGGTGAGTGCCGGCCCAGTTAATAAACTGCATGTCTGCTCCCTGTGGAAATCAACCAGAACCTGACCTAAAAGAATGACTCTGTTTCCTCTCCCTACACACAATGTTTTATTCATGAGAACTTTCGCTAGATATATTCTCTGCTTTCCTTTTTTCCTCTGAGAGAAACAAGTCTTTCTTGTCGGTATGTCGACGCCCGGACCCAATCACTTCTCAGATCCCACTGGACTGATCCCAGACCTGTAGTCTCAAGTCCTGCTGTATGAAGTGAGGTCAAAGAACCGTGATTTCACTAATAAAAACTGTATTGCCAGTTGCTCCCAGGTTACATAAAGAATTGTTTTCACACAGCAGATTAGAGCTCCTTTTAACAGCGCAATAACTTGCTTTCAAGCTTTTTTCCCAAGAGAAATATTGTTTTGCCTTTTTTCAGTTCAGCCGGTATATAGCCATGTGAATTGTGTGTGTGTGTGTGTGTGTGTGTGTGTTATATATATATATATATATATATATATATATATATATATATATATATATATATATATATATATATATATATATATATATATATATGACCAGGTGAAGGGAATAACAGGGAATATATATATATATATATGACCAGGTGAAGGGAATAACAGGTGAAGGGAATAAGACTGATTATCTCTTCATCATGGCACCTGTTAGTTGGTAGGATAAATTAGGCAGCAAGTGAACATTTTGTCCTCAAAGTTGATCTGTTAGAAGCAGGAAAAATGGGCAAGCGTAAGGATTTGAGCGAGTTTGACAAGGGCCAAATTGTGACGCAGTCAGAGCATCTCCAAAACCTTGTGGGGTGTTCCTGGTCTGCAGTGGTCAGTATCTATCAAAAGTGGTCCAAGGAAGGAACAGTGGTGAACCAGCAACAGGGGCGGCCAAGGCTCAGTGATGCATGTGGGGAGCGAAAGGCTAGCCCGTGTGGTCCAATCAAACAGACTAAGCGCCAACAGTGGTTCACGTGAGCATCAGAACTGGACCAATGGATCAATGGAATAAGATGGCCTGGTCTGATGAATCACGTTTTCTTTTACATCACATGGATGGCCGGGTGCGTGTGCATTGCTTACCTGGGGAACACATGGCACCAGGATGCACTATGGGAAGAAGGCAAGCCAGCAGAGGCAGTGTGATGCTTTGGGGGCGATGTTCTGCTGGGAAACCTTGGGTCCTGCCATCCATGTGGATGTTACTTTGACACGTACCACCTACCTACTGTTGCAGACCATGTACACCCTTTCATGGAAACGGTATTACCTGGTGGCTGTGGCCATCTTTCAGCAGGATAATGCGCCCTGCCACAAAGCCAAAATGGTTCAGGAATGGATTGAGGAGCACAAAGAGTTTGAGGTGTTGACTTGGCCTCCAAATTCTTCAAATCTCAATCCAATCGAGCATCTGTGAGATGTGCTGAACAAACAAGTCCAATCCATGAAGGCCCCACCTCGCAACTTACAGGACTTAAAGGATCTGCTGCTAACATCTTGGTGCCAGATACCACAGCACACCTTCAGGGGTCTAGTGGAGTCCATGCCTTGACGAGTCAGGGCTGTTTTGACAGCAAAAGAGGGACCAACACAATATTAGGTCATAATGTTATGCCTGTTATGATCCTGCCTGCTCATAGTCAGTCAGCACTAAATCACAAAACATCTTAATAAAAAACATCTTGTCACAATCAACTACATTAGGAAAAAGTAGTTGTGTGCTGCCATTGTGCTAAAATATGTTTGTATATTTTTCTCTTTCTTTCTAGATCTACATTCCTTGCAGAACTGCTCTGATTCTGGCAAATGAGGACATTGATTTCAGACATTGAGGAGTGTGCGGATGAATGGAGCTGGATCTTGCATCATGTCCCAGAATCCTGTGCAACCATACATCTGCATATATTCACTAACAAATACTGTCATTGCCCCTCTCATTTAAAGTTGTAGTTCCGGTATGACTTTCTTTTGTTCCATGAAGCACAAAAGGAGTTGTCTAAAAAATGTCCAAGCTGCTCCTCTTGGTTGGTTGTCTCTAATCCCTATCCACTTTCATTACATTTCATGGACATTTTGATACATTTCTCTTTTTGTGTTCCACAGAATAATAATAAGTCGGATTTTGAACAACCCTTTTTCCACCAAGGCAGTGCTGGTGCTGGTTCGGAGCCAGAGCCTAGTTTCAAATCGATTCTTTGTCTTTCCACACCCAAAACACCAGCTACGAACCAGGAAAAGTGGTTCTTAAGTAGCAACAAAACATTACTGGTCTAGAAGTAAGAACTGCCTGTGTCAGGGGCTGAGGGCGGGGTTA
This sequence comes from Romanogobio albipinnatus, assembly GCA_023566225.1. NCBI lineage: Eukaryota > Metazoa > Chordata > Actinopteri > Cypriniformes > Gobionidae > Romanogobio > Romanogobio albipinnatus. The sequence goes on along the minus strand of CM042259.1, from coordinate 10,683,365 downwards.
CCGTGACCAACAAGACGAACACAAACTTGAGAGCCGCCATTTTTGAAATAGCAGCTAATGGAGCTAATAGCTGCTCGATTGTAATCTCCGTCTATACAAATTATGGCGAGCTGCATGAATGCGTTGGATTCACTGTGTTTTGATGCCGATGTAGGCTCATAAAGCCATGTGCATCAATAGTGACGCAACATTCGCCAATGTTGATGGAAGGCTTGTTCGCAATGCTTCGGTGCTGTGCAGACCGATCGCAGTATGACATCAAAGGACACGAGAGCATACGACTCCTTATGCTTTTGAATCGCTTATGCCGTATTTTGATATCATACGCTGATCGTCTGTGCAGCCTCGATGCATCGCGAACAAGCCTGGTGTGTTTGTGTTTCCCGCTGCCTCGCTAGCGTTGCTGAGAAAGATGAGACGTATACATACCCCTTTTCCACCAAGGCAGTGCTAGAGCTAGATCGGAGCCAGAGCCTAGTTTCAAATCGGTTCTTTGTGTTTCCACACCCAAAGCCCCAGCTCCGAGCCAGGAAAAGTGGTTCTTAAGTAGCACCAAAACATTGCTGGGCTAGAACAGGTCTAGAAGTAAGAACAGATTACGTCAGACGCTGGGGTCGGGGTCAACAAGACCAACACAAAATTGAGATTCGCCATTGTTGAAATAGCAGCTAATGGAACTAATAGCTGCTGCTCGTTTGTAATCTCCGTCTATACAAATTACGGCGTATTGCATGAATGCGTTGGATTTGCTGTGTTTTGATGCCGATGTAGGATCGTAAAGCCATGTGAATCAATAGTAACGCAACGTTTGCAGTGTTGATGGAAGGCTTGTTCGCAGCGGTGCTGTGCAGAGTCCAGCGAGAGCACACGACTCCTTATGCTTTTGATTCACTCATGTGTTTTTTTTTTTATATCATACGTGGATCGGTCTGCGCAGCGCCGATGCATCTCGAACAAGCCTGGTGTGTTTGTGTTTCCCGCTGCCCAGGGTTGCCAGGTTTTCACAACAAAACCCGCCCAATTGCTACTCAAAACAAGCCCAATCGCATTTCAGGGGGGCTTCCCCGGTAAAAAATCACATTTGGGGGTAAAATACGTGTTTTTTTGGCATGGTTGCCTACTAAAATTCGCATTCCCGGGGCTAAATATCACATAATTGGGGTCGCTTCAACCCGCGGACATGAAAAACAGCCTGCAGCAACAGTGATGAAGTAGCCCAATTGGCAACACTGCCGCTGCCTCGCTAGCGTTGCTGAGAAAGATGAGACGTATACAGTGACGCAAGACCTGGCTCTGTTGTGGCTCTCAGCATGTGGAAAAGCAAATGGTTCTTAGAAGGCTCCTCAGTTGAACCAACTATGAACTGGGACTAGCTCTGGCTCTGAACTAGCTCTAGCACTGCCTTGGTGGAAAAGGGGTAACAGTGACGTAAGACCTGGCTCTGTGATGGCTCTCTAGCCCGTGGAAAGGCAAACCGGTTCTTAGAAGGCTCGTCAGTCGAACCAGCTCAGAACTGGCACTAGCTCTGAACTAGCGCCTGGTTCATTCTGGTGGAAAAGGGGTATATTAGGGTGAGTAGATGGTGACAGAATTTTCATTACATTTATTTTGTACGTTTTTTTTTTCTCAACACCATGCCTAGACGTTTCTAGCGTGCCTAGTAAGACCTTGGTTAGCTGTTCATGTGTGTTTATTTGGGATTGGAGCTGAACTCTGGAGGACAGTGTCCCTCCAGAGGATTGGACACCCCTGTTTTAGAGGTTAGTGCATTACAAAAAGAACAAAGGGATTTTAATGTGTTGTTGTGAACTTAATTCTAGATGCATTCTGATTGGTTATTGCTTGTGTAATGACATCAGCAAGGTCATTTTGCTCTCTCTCCCTCTCCATGTCTCTATTCATCCTGCTTTCCCTTTTTCTCCCCATAACCTTATCCTGTCTTCACTTAGCCTTAAATGCCTCCAATCCATGATTCTGATTTAGTGGGCCATTAAAAAGTTTTACAGCACCAGGTGACATCATGGGCCAGTCGGATGTGTTAACGAATATGAATCTCCTGGGCCTCGCAGAGAAATCTAGTGTCCTCTCCAGGGAAGAAGAATTCCCTTGTAACCGATCCCTTGGGTGTAAGGTCTCAGCAGCTGTGAGGTCTCAGCAGCTGTTCTGACACAACAGGAGACAAAATTCCCACCTAATTACTCTAATTAACATTTTTTCCCCTTAATGCATTTAATTAAATTGCTTCGGTTCAATCTATCGCAGCACTTTAATTTCACCAGAGCTCTCAGCCCAAGCTTTTAAACTCTTAATAAGACAGTATATCAATATTAAAGACATTCTTGTCCTTATAGTGGAGTTTATTGCTTCCACAAACATCAGCCAAGGTGGTCAAATAAGCAAAAAACAGCTGTGTGAGTGCATATACACTACATGCATGGGGGTCATGTTGTATTTTGTGAAATATTTTATTTTTACTAGGTATCATTTTCTGTTATATCTGTTCGGCTTTTCCTTCCAAAATAAAGCAACGTTTGATTAAAGTCCATGTTTTTATGCGCATCGTCCATCTTTCATTGTAACGCTATGCAAAGCCTTCCAAAAACAGTAATCGTATTAATGAGCGAGTCATTTGAATGAATCACTGAACCGATTCAAGCATGAATTAATTTAGGAACAAAACAAGCGTCTCTTTATTGAAGACGTCCATATGCTATGCCCTTCCCTCTGTCTCGTTTACTCAGATGTACGTCATTGCTTACGTTGCACGAGCCAAGTCATTGAAACATTCACTCAGTTGATTCATTCACAACACTGATTCTTTAAGGAAGGCAACTACTTTGTGTTGCTAGGAGACACACTCATTTGAAACCATTTTATTTGATGGCAGGAAAATAAACAAGGTAACATTATTGTCTAAAATGCAAGTTACATAATATTAACTTCTTGTTTATTGAACTGTGGGATTGAATCTCAATAATGTCCACCAGACACCACTACAAATGGCTGTCCCCTCAAATAGCACCATATTTAAAGGGATAGTTCACCCAAAAGTGAAAATTACCCCATGTTTTACACACCCTCAAGCCATCCTGTGTATATGACATTCTTCTTTCAGGCGAATACAGTCAAGTATAGAGTAGAGTTATATTAGAAAATGTCCTGGCTCTTCCAAGCTTTATAATGGCAGGCCAAAATTAGAATTTTTCTTTTTTTTTTTTTTTACCCTTGTGCATCAAATTCACTACCCTTTCATTATGTTATTGGATGAAAACAGCCACTAAAATAAACTGCTGTAAAAATGTATCAGATAAATATTTTTTTTCCATTTTTTTGCATAAATCTATTAATCAACCTCAGTCCTGATCAAAACTACTAAATGTTTAAAAATAATTCAGGATTTTAACTCTTTAATTGCCAAATTCATAAATGATGTCACTGATTTGGGGGAAACAAAATGACTATTTTCAATACAAAATGTGATTGTGGACTGGATTTTTTTTACCTTTTATCACAGTCTTGGACATGTCAAAGATTAGAAACAACATTGGCTTTGATGCGGTCATGGCGAAATACAGGAAGCAAATGCAGTCCTGTAGTCCAGGAATGACAGGTGGCGCAGGGACTAAGATGGTCAGACAAAGGTGCGCTGGTGCAGGTGAAGACGGGATCCAGACACAAAAATGAAATCCACAGAGAACACCAAACAGGAACAGGGTAACGCACAGAGGACATCAACAACGATCTGACAAAGGAGATGAGAAACTGGTGAGTCTTTATAGGTGAGGGTGATCAGTAGCAGCTGGTGCTGTGATCGAGATCAGCTGGATCGCTGATCAACCAATGAGGCTCGGAAATGCCCACTCACACACACACACACCCACATACACATAACAACACAGACACGAGACAAGCAGGAAACAATGCATTCATAAACCGTGACAGATGCGTTGTTAGTTTTTGTGCAGCATCAGATTTAAATTTTTTCTCCCTCATTTACTGTTCGTGGCTGTTTTTGCCCCATTGACTTCCATTATAACCACATGTTTTGATTGCAACGCCATGACACCATATACTCATGCATTTTTGATGTTGATGGTTTTCCCTGTTGGGAAGAGGTAAAATGTGTAAATTTTACTGTTGATAACCAGGGGCCTGTACCAAGAAGTCGGTTTAGCTGGCTAGCCAGATATGTTTAAGCTTAGTTTGTGCTAATCCTGGGTTTTAGGTACCATTAAATGGTTTTGGCTTTTAGCCGTGTTCATCTCCATAGTAACTTATGCTCCACGGCTAACCTGCTCCAGGGCAGGTTATGTTCTGGATAAGAGATCGAACTGAATTTGGACCAATCAGCTGTGAGCAAAGTAACACACCTCTGAAGCAATAAAGCCACTCCCCCTGTTTCTACTCCAAATTAAAGGTCACTACATAGAAAATAGCTATTAAATACTGGCTTTTAACAATGCTTATTTATTATAATAATAATTTTGAATGATTTAGATATCATTTATGTAATTATTATACCCTTAATCAATTACACATGTATCATTTTAGTTAATCAATCATTAAAGGTCCCATGGCATGAAATTTTCATTTTATGAGGTTTTTCAACATTAATATGAGTTCCCCTAGCCTGAATATTGTCCCCAAGTGGATAGAAATGTTGATCGGTGTAAACCCGAGTTCTGGCTGTCTCTCTCTGCCTTTGAGAAAATGACAGGCCAGACGAGCCAATCCTGAAGTCTCCTGTTTTGACGTCCAAGCAGGAGCGGTTACCTCCCTTTCCTCCGCCCAGAGAATCTGGCACGCCCATGCAAACACTCGAGATCATTAACGTTACTTGTGAACGAGTGAACCCTGGCAGTTTCTCAGTGTTTGGATGTACAAATGAAAACAGAAGTCTTTCTTCAGTTCCTTCTGATCTGTGATCATTGATTTTTTTATGTGTAGCTAATTATTTATTATTCGTGCACACGCAGCGGCTTCTCTCTCTCCCGACAGAACGGTGTTTTCGTGTTTTCTATCTTGTGAGTCAGTGTTTTTGTACGTCCTCGTCGCGTCTACCGGTTCTAAAATGTGCATACAGTCTTTTCTGTTTAACATCAGCAGTCACATCTTTAGAGATAAACTTCACACACGCCGAAGCTCGGCCTCCAACATCCCCGACCCCCAGTACTGCATCTGGCCCACAGCGGAGGCACCAAACGCGGCGTGAGATTAAGCAGAAGGAGGGTAAGCGTGAGAATATCTGGGCTAGGCTAGCCATCTTTCCCCACAATAAACTGGTTTACATTCGATTACAGCTGTTGTGTCTTTGTTTGTGCAAAGACGTTACTCAATGCACGTCACTGATGCTATTCATATGATTGGAACATATCTAGAAATAATGCTATACTCAACACTTACTAACTCGTTCATCTCGCTGTAATGGTACTTTGCATGTGTTACAAAGTTGGTAATAATGATGAATACGGACTCGGTGTGACTGGGACTCGTGTTTATTCAGAACTCTCAGATACAAACACAATAAACTCGCGCTGACTGACAGCGCTCTCATAACTCAGTAGGTACTATAAATAACTTTGTTAGCAATCGCTCCGTCTCCATGATGTCCGGTTCGCGAACGAATCATTCTGTTGAATCGGTTCTTTTTAGTGAACCGAACCAGTTCACCAAATCGGACTGAATCGTTCTAAACGGTTCGCGTCTCGAGTCAGCGCTGATCCATAATTTACTAAAGTTACTAACTTTCTGACATGAGTGACAGTCCCTCCGACTAGAAATAAACTAATAACCTGAAGTATATTCTAGTAACTACAACAGTTCACCCTGAACTGAGACATGCTGAGAACTGATGAGAAGTGAACACAGGTCCATCCGACTCTGGCAGACTCGTGCCTGCTCGTGCCTCGTTAAACCACGCCCCCTCCGCTCATTTAAAATGCAAAGATGTCAGCCAATCACAACAGTGGGCGTTTTTACTGAAGTCTCACAGCAGACACGCCTCTTGAAGCAGGGCATTCAGCCACAGGGCAAACATTAGTATTGAAAAAATGCCTTTTATTTCTAAATTATGACATTTTATGATGTAAAAATCATACTAACAATATAAGTACACCTCAGAAAACACTATAAAATAATAGAAAAATGCAATGCCATGGGACCTTTAACAGACAATTAGTTGAAATCAATATAAATAGCCTATATAAAGGTCATACAAATAAGCTTTAAAATCAATAAATAAAGCTATACAAATGAGTATATACATGTGAGCTTAAATGTTCAATTCTCTCTACATATCAACTAAACTTACTTCATAACTTTAACTTGCATTGACGTATAGATTTTTCTTTAAGCTGTACTCTTTTATAAACAGCTCTTTTCTTCTTCCTATGTAAATTTGTTTAAATTCCTAATATTTTTCCAATCATGTAATATTCTGCAGAAGAGAGAAATTAATCTTGCTGCTTCTCTCGCGAGAAGTGAATCTCAGTTTTACTGATCCACAGCATGTGATTGGCTGTTCACTACTGATGTCACATCTAAACTCCGGATCAAAGCCTGAGTTGACCGAGAAAGCTGATGATCAGCATCATGGGACCAACAAAGCCTGCATAGATTGGTTTGGTTTTGTCAACTCGAAACTAATCATGTAACCCTGAGTTTGTTAAACTACCATCATGGTACAGGCCCCAGGTGGCACCATTACCCCTTTAGATAGGACTGTGCAAAAAAAAAGCTTAGTTTCTGGCTTTTCAATGGAGTTTTCTATGGACTTTTATTTGGAGTATAACAGCATATTATTGTGTGTGTGTGTGTGTGTGTGTGCATGTGCGTGTCCTTGTGTGTGTGTGTGTGTGTGTGTGTGTGTGTGTGTGTGTGTGTGTGTGTGTGTGTGTGTGTGTGTGACAGAGAGAGAGAGTATCTGAGAAAATCAAAATATGCCCCCCCGGCTCTCAGAACTACATGGAGTAAACAAAAACAAAGTAAGTGTATTTATGCACCTGCTGCCTTCTTATGGTGAGAAGTGCAGACTAAACAAAAACAAGGTAAGTGGATTTACACACTTGTATGCCGTCCTGCTGGTCACTTGATGGTGAGAAGAGCAGCAAGCAACATGAGAAGGGGCTTGAATTGTACCGAAGTTTTAGAAATGATTATGCAGCCTGACCGCAGGGTCCACAGGCAATGTGTGGACTCCCCACTGGACCTGTAGATGCCAGCCAAAATCAGTAGCCCCATGTAGGCATGGAGATCTGTGGAGTCCACCTCGGTCCAGATTCTCATTGTGCGGCGCCCATGGAGGTTGGTCATGCTGACAATGAGGTCAATCATCTCCTCCGTAAAAAAAAAAAAAGAGATTGAACACAGAATCCCAGTTCTGGACCCTTTCGATGGCATAGCACGTCGGCCCTGGAGACACGCCTCTGGCAGGCTGAAGAAAGGGAGTTGTCTTGTCTCCAAATTGGTGGAAAACCACACTTCGCCGTTTCTCCCAATCCACCCAGATCCAGGATCCTCTGAATCCTCCTCACCTTCAGTGGAAGCTGGAGAGGATGATGAGGGTGCCACAACAAAATCAGGATCTGACTCTCCTGAGTCTGTGGTGTCAGAGGGAGAAGAAGATACATCCTGCAGCTCGCTGGGGGGGTCAGGCTGCATAATCATTTCTAAAACTTCGGTACAAATCAAGCCCCTTCTCACGTTGCTTGCTGCTCTTCTCACCATCAAGTGACCAGCAGGATGGCATGCAAGTGTGTAAATCCACTTACCTTGTTTTTGTTTAGTCTGCACTTCTCACCATAAGAAGGCAGCAGATGCATAAATACACTTACTTTGTTTTTGTTTACTCCATGTAGTTCTGAGAGCTGGGGGGGCATATTTTGATTTTCTCAGATACATCAAGATAAGTTGACGTAAGGTCTCTCTCTCTCTCTCTCTTACACACACACACACACACACACACACACACACACACACACACACACACACACACACACACACACACACAAATACACACACAGAAACAATATGCTGTTATACTCCATATAAAAGTCTTTTTTTGCACAGTCCTATCTAAATGGTTAATGGTGCCACCTGGTTATCAACAGTAAAATTTACACATTTGACCTCTTCCAAACAGGGAAAACCATCAACAATCAAAAATGCATGAGTATATGGTGTCATGGCATTGCAATCAAAACATGTGGTCATAATGGAAGTCAATGGGGCAAAAACAGCCACGAACAGTAAATGAGGGAGAAAAAATGTAAATCTGATGCTGCACAAAAACTAACAACGCATCAAAGCCAATGTTGTTCCTTATCTTTGACATGTCCAAGACTGTCATAAAAGGTTAAAAAAAATCCAGTCCACAATCACATTTTATATTGAAAATAAGTCATTTTGTGTGTTTTTCCCCCCAATTCAGTGACATCATTTATGAATTTGGCAATTAAAGAGTTAAAATCCTGAATTTCTTTTAAACATTTAGTAGTTTTGATCAGGACTGAGGTTGATTAATAGATTTATGCAAAAAAAAATTGAAAAGAAAAAATTATCGGATACATTTTTACAGCAGTTTAATTTAGTGGCTGTTTTCATCCACGAACATAACGAAAGGGTAGTGAATTTGCCCAGAGTGTACTGTTGTTTTTGAAAAATTTCAAAGCATTTTCTCAAAATATATGTTAAAATAAGATTTGTCACCAAAAATCATTCAATTTGTTGAAACACAGAGAAAGTTATGGCCAAATTAAGACTCAAAAACCCCCCATAGTGGAAGAAAACATCCCCAACAGCACATAAGGGTTAATATAAGTCCGATTGTGTTTGTCTGAAAGAAGAATGTCATATACACCTAGGATGGCTTGAGGGTGAGTAAATTATGGGATCATTTTCATTTTTGGGTGAACAATCCCTTTGGGTTTGAACAAGCCCTGCTTTCTGGAATACCCCCCTGATCGACATAGCTTTTTGTTACCTGATAAATCGTGTAAGGATTATTTTTACCAACAGAGGGTTATCAGTTTCAAGTCATCTATTCAAATTAGTCACACACTAACTATTTATGTCAATTACAGTAATACTGTTTTGTGTGCTATAATGTAACCCCTCCTGTTCAAACCGCCTGCTCCAAGCAGGACTTGAACCCGGGTCCACCAGCATGAGAGTTGGACCCTCTAACAAGGAGGCTAAAGGCTGCAACATCTAGTGTGAGTCACTAGAGCATCTCTTGAGATCAGGAGTGAGATTTACTTGCACAGCAACTACTATCTAGCCTCCTTTACACTCACCCCCCTAAACCTCACTCCCATCCGGGTCACGGCACCATGGTAACCACCTCTTTCTGGTTCGTTCTTTTCGTTTCGACCCTCCCAGGAAGGACCACACAGAGACGTAGGCTGAGCTCACTCATGTTTACTGGACTGAAATACATGAAATGACACAAAAAATATGTAATATATAGCTCACCCAGGTCACAACATCAATGTAACCCCTCCTGTTCAAACCGCCCGCTCCAAGCGGGACTCGAACCCTGTTCTGCCGGCATGAGAGTCGGACGCTCTAAAAAGGAGGCTAAAGGCAGCAACCTCTAGCATCAGTCACTAGAGCATCTCTTGAGATCAGGAGTGAGATTTACTTGCACAGCGACTACTTTCTGGCCTCCTTTACACTCACCCCCCTAAACCTCACTCCCATCCGGGTCACGGCACCATTGTAACCACCTCTTTCTGGTTCGTTCTTTTCGTTTCGACCCTCCCAGGAAGGACCACACGGAGACGTAGGCTGAGCTCCACGTAGGCCTCCATTACACTATATAACAGGGCGCTGCATTGTTTGTTTAGCATCTAGTTAAACAAAAATCAGCTAAACAACTACACTTACCATTATATTTCCAGAAAGCAAACATAAAATAACATGTGTTGTTTTACTGTATACAGCATATTTGCAGTTTGTGGAAATGAACGTCATCTGGTTTGTAGAAAAAAATTACTTATTGGAACCCTAAACATTACACAAAATAAAAATAAATAAAGTGTAGAGTTAGTTCTGTCAGCTGATTCACTCCTACCTATAGGAACACTGCATATCTATATAAGGGCTCCTTCTGTCGTCCAGTCAAGACTTCTGATCTTTGGTTTGGTCTTCTGATATTCCTCTTCAATCAGACACTTTTCTTGAATTATGTTGTTACATTAAATTATTATCATTAAGAACATTAATGATATTGCTATACCTTATATTGGTTCTGTATTGTTTACCCTAAGGGGGGTTATCGCTGCTCTTATCCGAACAGAACCATACCGCCAATCCAAAATGTAGGCTATGCTAACTGTCAATCATCTTTAACAATAGAGCTCCTGACAGAAATGTATTGTCCCCGTTTGTCACTAATAGATAATAAGTGAGATTTCAATTATATTTTGATCACTAGAACTAGAAACATGTTTCGAGATTATATTTCAGAAATCTGGTCACCTTTGTTGTGTCTTTAAAAAGGCCCTATAGATTTTTTTTTTTTTTGAGTTTCAGTTTACTATCCCAAATATAGATTTACTGTCTGCACAAGAAAGAATTGTTCTAGTGCTATTGTCTCTTAGCTCATGATCACCAGCTGACTCACAGCGTGTTTTTAGCGACTTCTTTGTTCTGTCGCTGACGACCTCCTCCTCGAAGAGCTCTGCAGGTGCCTCAGACAGATTTATAGCTGTAATTATCCACGGCAATGCTCCTGGAGGTAAAACCACACAACATTTCCAGTTCTGAGAGCTGTTCCTAACCCCTAACTGTGTGATGCAATATTCTGTGAGTTAGTGTATACTGTCTGTGTGGCATATTCACGCGTGAATTTCAAAAATGCTGGGGGAAAAAAAACTTAAATGCTGTGCGTTATGAAAAAGACAAGTAAACAGCGCCTCCTGGAGTGAACTGCAAAAGTTACACCACAAAAGGGAAATTATACTGATGGTGAGGTAGATTGAAGAGAATGTTCGGTTGTCACTCTGGAGATTCGACACAAAATCACGCTTCTTATCACACTGATTAATGTCAGCTATGTAATTAAGACTCAAAAGTGTGTGGTAGACCTTAAAATAATATTCCAATTACAAGTTAGCTCAAAATATTGTCGGCTTGTCTCACAGTTTAACAGATATGCATTTACAGACTTATGAGGCAAACAGATAATCAGACCTTCATATTTTAATGAAATTGCTTACAATCCCCATGACATAGTTGTGTTCAACTGCATGATTACGAAAACAACATTCTTAACAAATCATAAAGGGTCAAATCAACTCATTCCACTTCCATAAATACAGTCAGTTACACTAACTAAACTAAGAAGACAGATTATATAGACTATTTGTGACCCTGGACCACAAAACCAGTCATGAGGGTAATTTTTTTATACATTTTTTATACATCACATGAAAGCTGAATAAATAAGCTTTCCATTGATTTGTTGGTTTGTTAGGATAGGATAATATTTGGCAAATCTGGAGTCTGACGGTGCAAAAAAATCTAAATATTGAGAAAATCGCCTTTAAAGTGTTCCAAATGAAGTCCTTAGCACCGCATATTACTACTACTACTAATTTATTTTTTTTATATATTTACGGTAGGAAATTTACTAAATATCTTCATGGAACATGATCTTTACTTAATATCTTAATGATTTTTGGCATAAAAGAAAACGATCATTTTGACCCATAAAATGTATTGTTGGCTATTGCTATAAATATACCTGTGCGACTTATGATGTGGTTTTGTGGTCCAGGGTCACGCATGTCACAAACGGAAAAATTGTGAAGTTTAACTGTCTCGTGCTCACATAAAAGACATTATTAGAGACATAATACAAATTTAGCACTAATAAGAGGGACAGAGTTTAAACATAATGGCATTTTAACAGTCAGATGGTGAATTTTTGTTGTTGTTAGCCTGTATGGAAAATCCACACACTAACATACACAGGCACTGACATTAAGGCATATACTATAATATATACAATGAAACATTGTATAAAAGAGCTGCACACTTCACCAATGTACAGTAAAACTAAGTAACTGAAATCACTTTCAGATATTATGGGAATCATGCATTTAATGTATGATATAATAATACAAAATTGATAATTGTATTTTTTTTTTTTAGAACTTAATTACTGTAAACTAATACTAAGGACTTTTTCACAATTAATCTGGCATGAAATATGTGAGTTCTACACTAGCTCTACAATCCTTTTAGAAGTGTCAAATGTGTCAATCTTTGTATGGTCTAATTCTGCAGAAATCAAAAGCTTTCTTCCAGGCACGGATTCCATGTTCGCCTCTATAATTGACTTTATTGACCTCTAGTGGCAGGTACTGGAACTATGAATAACCGTGCAAAGTGAACAAAATGTGTGCGTGTTTACAAGAGCTTATGACAGATTCAGCAATTTGAGGAGAGCCATTGCTAAACACAGACAGACAGGAAAAGAGCAGTGTGTTCAGTTATAGCCTTCAGTTTTAAACCACACTCAGACTGTTTCAGAATCAGCTCTACCTTTTAAAACCAAACTGAACAAAGTCTGTTTACAGAGGGAGAAAGCTCATCCAAAACCAGATCTCCTGCATATGCCCCAGAGGTTAGAAGATATTTTGGTTATTTCTCATGTCCGTTGATGTTCTCAGGAACCTGATCCTCCATTACAGCTCGTTTAGACTCTAGAATCTGAACCCAGACACAAAGCAGGTGAGTACAGAGGTATAGCCTAAAGCAGGGGTCTCCAAACTCGGTCCTGGTGGGCTGCTGTCCTGCAGAGTTTAGCTCCAACCCCAATTAAACACACCTGTCCCAGCTAATCAGTGTCTTAAGAGTCCTGCACACTGTGCGATTTTTCTAAATCCTCTGCGAATGTTGCTTGTCAGACTGTACGGACATGATCCCCGATGTAATACATGTCACACTGTAGGATTTCAGTTGTCATTATGTCAGACTGTACGACAGTCAGACGCGAAAAACGGACGCAAGCAAGAGACTCGTACGGACTGAGTTTTACGTCATCAATCCGTGACACGTTCGGTAACGGTGAGCCGCATTCACAGCAAACAACAAAAACAAGCGGTGGCATTTTTCATTCGCCTGACTCTTTTCGACATGTTCCCTGTTGTGATTTGATGTTGTCGCACGAAATGCGCCTCAAATCTTCTGACACTGCCAGAATTTTGTCAGAGGTAAAATTTGATCGCAATGGTCATTAATCGGTTGTCGGTGCACATGTCAAACTAAGGATCACAGACTTCAGATTTTAGCCTAGGATCAGAGAAATCTTTTAGGATTTCCAAATTTGTCTCAGATGGCCAAATCGTGGCCAAAATCGCACAGGTGCACCCAGCTTAAACCAGTCCCAAGTAAAGCCGGGTGCACACTGTGCGAATAAATCGCGCTATTCGCATGAAGGTGGACGCTTGAACATTTTGAGTTTACTCGCTTCATTCGCGCGTGAAATTCGCTTCATTCGCGTGTGACATTCACTGCACAACAGACGCGTTTCTCGATGAGAAATGGCTGACATGGGCTGTGTTTACACGTCTTTTTTTGTTAAAATCTACTGTTAATGTGTGACAAAACGTAGTTTTAAGACTTTTTCAGTCGATAATGTAGTTGTTTAAAGCTCAAATCTGTGGTTTATTTATATAAAGAGTGCCTATTTGTACATTTTATCTGGCGTTCAGAGCGGCGCTCAGCGCTTGTCAACGCCGGCGAGAGCAACCTTTCCTCGGCCAGCCCTTCTGACGTCTGCCGCTGGCTCTGATGTCTCTGTGGCGTCTCCAGCTATAATTAGTCTTTTAATGGGCGATATTTGGTCTCATTGATCTATTATTGGTTCCCTGGCAAATCGTTTAGGCTGAGGGCAAAGTGAAGTTTCATTACTTTTTCTATTTTTAGGCTATTTAAATTTACGTTACCGTTGTAGCCGACTAGCACTGACTTTGAATGTTTGACTGAATTGTTTGCTTTATTTCATGTATAGCTTATTACACCTTTTACTTATACTTTTGTATTATTGATCAAACATAAACTTGCATTTAACAAAAAGAGACTGGGTTGCATTTCATGTCATTTAATATTATCACAGTGATAATCATATTGTCTGAACCAGATATTAATATACAGATTTTCTCCTCATTGTTGTCACTACTAGAGCAAGCTCCTGATTGGTTAACGCGGCGAATCGCGCCGCAGGATGCCATTTTGCGTCTCTGCATTGACTTAACATGTAAATCACTCGCGCGAATTGCGTCCGGTGTGAATGCACCATAAAATATTTCTCTGATCCTAGGCTAAAATCTGAAGTCTTTGATCCTTAGTTTGACATGTGCACCGACAACCGATGAATGACCGTTGCGATCAAATTTTACCTCGGACAAAATTCTGGCAGTGTCAGAAGATTTGAGGCGCAATCCTGCAGTGTGACTCCTCCTAGGACGACCGTCAAATCAAGAACCAATAGGAGCGCAGAACCTGATGATGCATTTCGTGTGACAACATCAAATCACAACAGGGAACATGCCGAAAAGAGTCATGTGAATGAAAAATGCCACCGCTTGTTTTTTGTTGTTTGCTGAACGCTACCATTGTGACTGTGAATGCGGCTCACCGTTACCGAACGTGTCACGGATTGATGACGTAAAACTCAGTCCGTACGAGTCTCTTGCTTGCGTCCGTTTTTCGCGTCTGACTGTCGTACAGTCTGACATAATGACAACTGAGATCCTACAGTGTGACATGTATTACATCGGGGTCCATGTTCGTACAGTCTGACAAGCAACATTCGCAGAGGATTTTGAAAAAAAAATCGCAGTGTGCAGGACCCTTTAGGTGTGTTTATTTGGGGTTGGAGCCAAACTCTGCAGGACAGCGGCCCTCCAGGACCAAGTTTGGAGACCCCTGGCCTAAAGTTAACACAGGTCTGTGTGTGTGTGTTTGCGGAAACTCACCTGGAAAGTTCGGCTAAAGGCAATGAGGGTTTGCATGTTGGTGCTGTAATAGCCCAGAACATAATCCCCTGCCAGCAGGGGGAGCTCATTTTTAATCTGGACCTTAAACAGGAAGTGCAACACTCAACATGCAGTTTTAAACAACGTTCATGTTTTAAGTGTGACTGTAAAAGAGAGTTTCCATTATGAATTCTGTAAACAGTAAATACTTTATAACTAACAACAGTCATCAGCTACACTTTAAAGGGAAGACCTGTTCTCAACACTAAGAACTTTTAGTCTGCCATACCGTCACGACTTCGCCGTTGGCAGCCACTTCATCATCTTTGACCCATGCGAAGGTGGAGTAATCAGAGGCACTTTTGAAGCCAATCTGCATGCAGAGATATAAATCACCTCTGGTTAGTGACCCGCTTTGTGATACAGATCTCCTTTTTGTCGCTTTCTGTGTTTTTATTCATCCATCAAAAAATTTGTTTTGTCTTCTCTCTCCCTCTCACCTTGTACAGTCCGATCCAGTCCCAGGTTGAGGACTCAAAGTTTTCCAGGATGGTGTAGGTGAATGTGGCATCTTCATCTGCACTCCAGTGTCCGTCCACTGTCAGCGTGACTAGAGGCGACTCCAACTTTTTCCTCATCTACATGAAGACATCAAAGAGAGATACGGTACATTATATTTTTGAATGTCATGTGCACTGAAAGTGTAAATGTTATTATAATTAATGATTACTATAAGGATGTTTAGTTCAATTTGATTCATAGTCAAGCCCATTATCATCTTATTGATTAAATATTTATGTAATGCATAATTCATACCTCCAGATTGAAGGTCCCAATGACGGGTTTGTGGTCACTGACCCCATATGAGACATCACAGGTGTACATGTCCTGCATCACTTTAACAGGATACTCATCATCGTCAGCTGATGATGTTGATGATGTCGAACTATTCTCATCCTCTGTCTCTACAGCTTTGGGTTTTATCCTCCACAAGATACGATCCGTCCAGGCAGGTTTTCGCTTTTTACCACTAATCATTGGCAAAAAATGCAAAAAAACAAAACAAAACGAATATTAATGTAAATGCACAGTGAGGTTGTAGTCTTGGAGAACGTCTCGGTTACGTATGGTAACCCTCGTTCCCTGAAGGAGGGAACGGAGACGTACGTCGGTAATAACCGACGAATTGGGATCACTTCAGAGAGCCCCTATCAGCTTCGAGAACTTAAGAACAGGCCAATGAACAATTGGCGTGCGAGATTTGCATCTCGCGCCCCGCCCCGCGCCGCGGGTATAAACAGGAAGCGAGAGCACCGCACTGACGTTTTTCACTGAGGAGCCGAACCAGAGACCGGCCAAGCAGTGATGGAAGGAACTGTGGCGACGGGACGTACGTCTCCGTTCCCTCCTTCAGGGAACGAGGGTTACCATACGTAACCGAGACGTTCCCTTTCAGTCGGTCACTACGACGTACGTCGGTAATAACCGACGAATTGGGATCCCTATGGAAAACGCCACAGTTACTACCACTTCCAGCGCCCAGCGAGAGCCCCTCAGACCCCGTACTGAAGCGGGCGGGAAGATTCACGCTAGAAGAGTCAACTGCTGTTCCGCAAGACCCATTCAGCAGACTTGATTGGATAACGCTGGGAAAGCGTGCCCGAAGGACGCTGCGGGAGCCACATCATGCCCGGAGGGAGTTACCATGTGGAGAACACGTATGGGCTGGCCGTGGGCAGCACAACATACGGAGTCCCAGGGGAGGCCCCGGCCTAATGCAGGCGGGGGACGACACCGTACTGAGACGGCAGAGAACTCTGCCAAGGGAAAGACACGAGCTCGCCGTAGGGAGCTGTACCGTGGAAATACACGTATGGGACCGCCGTAGGGGTCACGACATACGGAACCCAGCCTGACACAAGTTCCACCAATGCATACGAGTGCCAGACCTGGCGTCGGACGCTCCGCAACATCCGACTGCCGAGGGGTGCGGAGGACTCAACAGGGTTCGCCATCCTGGGGAACTCGACTGGAGAAAATAAGCGCACGTATCCGTTCCAGGGGAAGGGAATGGCGCAGCAAGCCGACACTAGAACGGGCACTTCAGTGAAGCTGACTATGGGAAGCGAGCACACGAGAAGCCACCGGCTCTACACGCAGGCTATAAAATCTAGCGAACGTGTTGGGTGTCGCCCAGCCCGCAGCTCTACAAATGTCTGTCAGCGAGGCGCCACGAGCCAGCGCCCAGGAAGAAGCAACACCCCTGGTGGAGTGCGCTCTAACCCCGAGCGGGCAGGGCACGTCTTGGGATTCATACGCCAAGACGATGGCATCCACTATCCAGTGGGCCATCCTCTGCTTGGAGACAGCCTTTCCCTTCTGCTGTCCTCCGTAACAGACGAAGAGCTGCTCTGAGGTCCTGAAGCTTTGCGTTCTGTCCACGTAAGTCCGGAGAGCACGGACGGGACAGAGCAAAGCTAGGGCTGGGTCCGCCTCCTCCGAAGGCAGCGCTTGCAGGCTCACCACTTGGTCCCGGAAGGGAGTAGTGGGAACCTTGGGCACATATCCAGGCCGGGGTCTCAGGATCACCTGAGAATCACCCGGCCCGAATTCCAGGCACGATTCGTCGACCGAAAATGCCTGCAGGTCCCCTACCCTCTTAACTGAGGCCAATGCAATCAGGAGTATTGTCTTTAGAGACAAGATCTTAAGCTCTACTGACTGTAAAGGCTCGAAGGGCGCCCTCTGAAGTGCGGTCAGCACCAGAGTCAAGTCCCAAGAGGGTATAGAAGAAGGGCGAGGAGGATTTAGTCTCCTCGCTCCCCTTAGGAACCTGACAATCAGATCATGCTTGCCTAAGGACTCACCATTAATGAGGTCATGGCTTGCGGCGATGGCGGCAACATATACCTTGAGGGTGGAGGGAGACAGCCTTCTCTCCAACCCGTCTTGAAGAAAAGATAGCACAGATCCGATCGAACACTTCCGGGGGTCTTCTCGGCGAGAAGAGCACCAGTCGACGAACAGGTTCCACTTCAACGCATATAGCCGTCTCGTAGAGGGGGCTCTGGCGGAAGCGATGGTGTCGACTACCGCTTGCGGTAGGTCACCTAGAACCTCCGCGTCCCGTCCAGGGACCAGACATGGAGTTTCCAGAGGTCTGGACGCGGGTGCCATAGGGTGCCCCGTCTCTGAGACAGAAGGTCCTGCCTCAGAGGAATGGGCCAAGGAGGTGCTGTCGCGAGGAGCACTAGTTCCGGGAACCACGTCCTGTTGGGCCAGTACGGAGCTACCAAGAGGAGTTGCTCCTCGCCCTCCCTGACCTTGCACAGAGTCTGTGCAAGAAGGCTCACTGGGGGAAACGCATATTTGCGCAGAGCCCGGGGCCAGCTGTGTGCCAGTGCATCCGTGCCGAGAGTCCCCTCGGACAGGGAATAGAACAACTGGCAGTGGGTCGTGTCGTGGGCGGCAAACAGATCGATCTGTGCGGCCCCAAAGCGACTCCAAATCAGCTGGACCACCTGGGGGTGGAGTCGCCACTCTCCGGGAAGCACTGGCAACCGCGACAGCTCGTCGGCCGCACGGTTGAGCAGGCCCGGAATGTGAATAGCACGAAGGGACCTCAGATGCTTCTGACTCCACAGGAGGAGATGGCGGGCGAGTTGGGACAAACGGCGGGAGCGTAGACCACCTTGTTTGTTGATGTACGCAACGGCCGTCGTGCTGTCCGTCCGGACCAGAACGTGCTTGTCTTTGAGCGACCCTTTGAGGCGGCTGAGAGCAAGACGAACTGCCAGCAACTCTAGGCAATTGATATGCCATTGCAGTTGGGGCCCCGTCCACAGACCCGATACTGCAAGCCCGTTGTACGTGGCACCCCAACCCGTGGGTGAGGCATCCGTGGAGACAACATGATGCCTGGACACTTGTTCTAGAGGCACTCCTGCCCGTAGAAACGAAGGGTCCGACCACGGGGTGAGGGTTTGGCGGCATCTCGGCGTCACTTGGACACGGAGGGACCCGCTGTGCCACGCCCATCTCGGGACTCGGTCGTGTAGCCAGTGCTGAAGCGGTCTCATATGGAGCAGCCCTAGCTGCGTTACTGCGGCTGCTGCTGCCATATGCCCCAGGAGCCTCTGAAAATGTTTCAGTGGAACCGCTGTACTGCGTTTGAGCGTACTCAAGCAGCTCAGCACCGACTGGACGCGCTCCTCTGTGAGGCACGCAGTCATGGCGACCGAGTCGATCTCCATCCCGAGAAAAGAGATCCTCTGTACGGGACAGAGTTTGCTCTTCTCCCAGTTGACCCGAAGACCCAACTGGCTGAGGTGCCGGAGCACCATGTCCCTGTGTTCGCACAACTGCTCCCGCGACTGGGCAAGAATCAGCCAGTCGTCGAGATAGTTGAGGATGCGAACACCACGCTCTCTCATGGGAGCAATGGCCGCCTCCGCGACTTTCGTGAAGACACGGGGCGACAGGGACAACCCGAAGGGTAGGACTTTGTACTGGTATGCCCGTCCGTCGAAAGCAAAGCGTAGAAACGGTCTGTGTCGAGGGAGAATCGAGACATGAAAGTACGCGTCCTTCAGGTCGATCGCTGCAAACCAATCCTGGGGACGGATGCACCTGAAGATGCGTTTCTGGGTTAACATTCGGAACGGCATCCTGTGAAGGGAGCGGTTCAAGTAACGCAGATCCAGGATCGGTCGTAACCCGCCACCTTTCTTGGGTACAATGAAGTACGGGCTGTAAAACCCGGACTTCATATCGGCTGGAGGGACCGGCTCTATCGCGTCCTTCGCCAACAGGACCGCGATCTCCGCCTGAAGCACGGGGGCGCCCTCCTTCGGTATAGAAGTGAAGTGGACACCCCTGAACTTCGGGGGACGCCGGGCGAACTGAATCGCATAGCCGAGTCTGATGGTGCGGATGATCCAGCGAGACGGGCTGGGGAGCGCTAGCCAGGCCCCCAGAGACCGAGCAAGCGGGATCATCCGCACCACGGACGTACCCGGAGCGGGGCAGCGCAGCGGAACGCAGGGGCCCCAGGACGACATAGGAGTGGTCCGTGCAGGGGTCTGGGTCTGACACACGACCTGCATCCGCTGAGGGGACGGGCGAGCGTGGGGAGGCACTTTGTGTGCGTCCGCACAACCGACGCCCCCTGTTGGCGAGGAGAGAGGTGTCTGAGGGGTACGAGGCATGGTAGCGTCGCATACCGCCAGACGCGCTCTCTTGGCACCCAGAGATGTTGGAAACTGCTCTTTTATTGAAAATTTGGGTGCCACTGGCACTGGGGCCAGTGGCGGAACAGAAAGAAAAATGGGGTTCCCCCGGCCCTCCACCGGGGGAAGGAGTGGTGCTGCAGCCATCTCCTGAAGAGCAGTTCCCTCCATCTCTGGGCGGCCCGTCTCAGGGTCTCTTCCGACGGCGCTTGCCACCTGGCTTGGCAGCGGCCTGAGCGGGCTGGACGTTCTTCCCGCGACCGGCTCCACGCCCACGGCCGGTGGAAGGCTGCTGCTGGGCTGGGGCGGGAGCGGAGGCGGCCGCAGGAGGACGTCCTCGGCGACGGGCAGACGGAGGTGCTGCAGCCGGCGGCTGGGTGGAGGCAGCAGCGGGCCGCCGGTGCAGGATGTGTTTGATGGCCTCCGTCTGCTTCTGGGCGGCCGAGAATTGCTGGGCGAAATTCTCGACCGCGTCGCCGAACAACCCGGCCGACGAAATGGGGGAGTCCAGGAACCGGTTCTTGTCAGTCTCCCTCATGTCGGCCAGGTTGAGCCAGAGATGCCGTTCCTGGACCACTAAGGTGGACATCGCCTGACCCACGGAACGGGCGGTAACTTTCGGCGCCCGGAGGGCGAGGTCCGTCGCCGCCCGGAGCTCCCGGAGGAGCTCTGGGTCAGACCTACCCTCGTGCATGTCCAGGAGTGCTTGGGCTTGGTGCACCTGAAGCAACGCCATGGCATGCAAGGCAGACGCGGCCTGTCCGCAGGACCTGTAGGCCTTCGCAGTTAGACTGGACGAAAACCTACGGGCTTTGGACGGGAGACGAGGATCACCACGCCACTCGGAGGCGGTCGCCGGACGCAGCTGCATCGCGACGGCGCGTTCGACTGGCGGGATCCTCTCGTAACCCTTGGCCTGTCCACCGTCAAGGGTAGTGAGGAGGGAGGAGCCTCCAGGTCTGTTTCTGGCACTGAAGGGTGTCGTCCACGACCTGGAAAGCTCCTCATGCACCTCCGGGAAGAATGGCACTGGGGCGGGACGCTGAGAACCAGCGCGACCCCCCCCCAGGAACCAATCATCCAACCTAGAAGGTTCAGGACGTGGTGGAGGGTTCCACACAAGCCCGACCTTTTCGGCGGCCCGGGAAAGCATAGCCGTCAACTCAGGGTCCGACTCAGCCGCAGCCACTCTCCCAGAGGGAGGCAGTGCAGCTGAATCCTCATCCTCTGAGGACTGGAACTCCCCCTCCGATGCTGCGATCGACATCTGCTCGTCCGCGGGCGCTCCGAAAGAGATGACTGGGCGCCCGTGGGCGGGACCAGCGATCTCTTCCGGTGGCGCCACCGGCAGCGGTGCTTGAGAGGGTTCAGGGACCTGCGTAGGAGCACTAGGCGGGTTTGTCCTGAACGTTATCCTCAGATCACCCCGGCCATCCGTCGAAGTAGGTCTATCCTGGTTAGGGATAGCTCTAGATCGAGGTATGGGGAGGGGGACTCCGCCTTCCCGAAGGTAGGTGAGTCTCGACCTAAGCACCGCAATAGTCATGTTCCCGCAGTGGGAACACGAGCTATTCACAAACGCTGCCTCAGCGTGCTGTAAGCCCAGGCACGTGATGCAGTGAGTGTGGCCGTCAGCGGGCGAGAGGGAACGACCGCATCCAGAAACGCACGGGTGGAATGACATCTTGAAAAAGACGCAGTGTCACACCCGTGTTGCTCTTTTTGTGAGGAAACGCTCTTTTAAGAGAGTGCTGAAGCACCCAGGGAAACCGCGGCAACACACAGGGATAGTGCAGCCTGTGTTTGCACTCAAGAAAGGAACGCCCACCGATACCAACAGCTTGCTGTGATAACAGCAGTTTGTTCCTCCTGGCAGCTGAGTTCACGGTCCCGCTGGAAAGTGCCGTCACACCAGCACACGATCCTCTTCTCTGTTCTGATGAATACTCTTTCGCTGAAAGACAGGAAAGCAGTCTCTGCAACTTCAACGCCGGTTCGGCTCCGAAGTGAATGACGTCAGTGCGGTGCTCTCGCTTCCTGTTTATACCCGCGGCGCGGGGCGGGGCGCGAGATGCAAATCTCGCACGCCAATTGTTCATTGGCCTGTTCTTAAGTTCTCGAAGCTGATAGGGGCTCTCTGAAGTGATCCCAATTCGTCGGTTATTACCGACGTACGTCGTAGTGACCGACTGAAAGGGAACTTAGCTTTGATAGATTTTGATTAATATAATATATTATATAAATATAATATTGTGAAATACATTTTTAAATGTTAAATTCTAAAATATATTTTATATACATAAACAATATTTTATTCCTGTGATGGCAAAGCTGAATTTTCAGCATCATTACTCCAATCATGTCACATGATCCTTCAGAAATTATTCTAATATGCTGATGTTGTGCTCAAGAAACATTTATGTCATTGAAGACATTTTTACTGCTTAATATTTATTCTGTGATAGAAAGTTCAAAAGAACAGCATTTGTTTGAAATAAAAATATTTTTTCACATTATAAATGGCTTTACTTTTGACAAATATAATGCATCCTTGCTGTATAAAAGTATTAATCTAAAAAAAAAAAAAAAACACTACAAACTTTTGAACACCGTTATAATTATTTTAAATTTTTTTGAATCATATTAGTCAAAGTAAAGATAGTTGAGCAGTGAGCAATGTTGGGGTAATGCACAACAAGTAACGTAATCAGATCACTTTTTCAAGTAACTAGTATGCATTACTTTTAAATATACGACAAAATATCGAAGTTACTTTTTCAAATAAGTAACACAAGGTACTTTGTTTTCCTATTCTTTGACTGACAGCTCTCCTGTCCCCATGTTGAGAGAAAAAAATAAGTGCAGAGGTGTTAAGTTAAAGGGGTACTTCAGCGCTGGGAAGATCAATGTGTATTTAAACTGGGTCATTTATGTAGTAGAAATGTGAAAATATTTTTGAATTCGGTGCCTTCTAGACTGAGTAAAGACAGAAAATGTATTTTCAACAACTCCCAGAATGCACGTGCTTCGCTGCCCAACGAGGCCACTCTCAAAGCCACCGCGACACCACCCCACCTTCGTTTTGATTTTCATATTAATACAATAATTTCGTTCAGTTAGAGAATAAACACAATTAAAAACTGAACGTGTCTTTTCAATAACGTGCGAGTGAGCCGAACGAAAGTCACGTCACAGACGCAGCAGGAGTCAGATTTCATTCATCACGAGAGTGAAGAGCTGAGCAGAGCTGAGGTAAGCGCGGCTGTCATTCTCGGCGCACGTTCAGTCTGGCAGGTTTTCAGATCGCATATGGAAGCAATTTTCATAGGAATTAATTGAAAAGTTTAAACACTAACTTTTCTCTGCACCGCCCCATTATGAATGCCAGAGGCCGAGCACATTTACATTCTGTGAGTGAGATCTCTCCCCTATGGGCGGGTTGATAACATGCGGAACAGCTCCATCTAGTGGCTGTAGTCTCTAGCCTCTGGCCAAAAAATCCTCCGATGACGCAAAATGACGATATTTACGTAATCTGAGGATTTTTTCCAGAAATAAAATGCATAATTATCTCGTCTCAGGGGGATATGAGGGGGGAAGTACCATAATTCGAATATACTACCGGGTTTCTATTGATACAAAGCTTAATGCTAAATCACTGAAGTTACCCTTTAATCTCATTTATACTAATTTAATCTCACTTAATTAACCAATGTCTTTCCTGCTGACATTTGATGACCCAATTCGACCGATAAGCAAAAGAGGTGAGGAAAAAGTAGTGCAAAAGTAACAATGCATTACTTTCCATAAAAAGTAACACAATTAGTTACTTTTTTAGGAATTAACGCATTACTTTTAAAAAAGTATCTTTCCCGAACACTGGTTGTTAGTGTGATATAGTGTGTCCTTGCAGTTGTGTACTGGGAATTTCATACGAAATTCCATTTCCATGCACAGACATGTGACTGATAAGCTGTGATCTCATGCTGCGTTCCAGGCAGGTTTTTGAGCCCGTAAATAACAAAGCACGAATTTGTAGTGTTCCAGGCAAAGTCACGCCAAACTGCCTGAGCGCAAGGAATTGTGTGGTAGCTAGATGTAAACAAAGCCTGGCTGACGTACGGGCTTATGCTCATTCACAATCATTTCTATCGCCAAAGGTGCTTACTTGCTTATTTGAGGGAAACGGAGGAGAAAAAACAGGGCATAAGGCAAGAGAAGTTGTTATACCTTTTATTTAACGTTATTTGTATATTTGTTTCATAAACAGCTTCCATATGGGGCTGTCATTGTTGTTTCACGGGCTATGTGACGTCAGAGCTCGTAACTGGGAGTACATCGATCTAGTACGAGTTCACGGGTTTGACTGCCGTTCCAGTGCACTTTCACGGGTAGAAGGTTGGAAAAACACAGGTTAAGGGTTGCCTGGAACACGGCATAATTCTACAATATGAACAACATGCAAATGCGAAGAGTGAAACATGCATTCTACACACAGTGATTGAGGTGCGTATATGACAAGTGCAAAACAGTTCTCCAAGACAGATTTTAGAAGCCCAATGACACACTGACATGAATATGTGGTCATGTGGTAAATGAGATGAGTCTGAGGGAAGGGCTGGATGGATGGATAGAGTCGTTGGTGTATGATTTCCTACATTTCACTTTCACTCCTTGACTAGTAATCTTGAAAAAAAATTCAAAGGTCGAGCTGATCTTTCTTCCTGTTGGAGATGCATACCTCTGCTTCCATTGCAGACACAGCAGAACATAAACTCCCAAATATATTTCCATAAAACAATTTAGCAAACAGAGGGAAGTATCTGTGCTGAAAAGGCACTTTCGTATGTACACACAGATTCGCTACCTGTTCAAATGCTCTATGGTGCGGAAGACATATACACAGCAATTTATGTTGGATGGGAAACACAAATTCCCTTACAACATCCTACATGTCCATCTCATCTTCAAAGTAGATATACATATGTTTTCAAAGCTGGCGGATGGCAGTTGAAATGCAGAAAATACACCAACCACATTAAATTTGCACGGACATGAAATGCTTACTGAAGCATCTGAGGGTAGAGTATGTGATGATTGAGTGCAATGTTTTACGGGGATGTGATGATGGTGCTCTGTGAGAGGAATTAGGTGACATATTAGGGGCCATGCAACAAACCCAAATTTTGCTTATCAAATCTTACGTAAAGCCAAACCATGTCTTCGGTGCTCTGTGTGGAGAAAGAATGATCATGATATATATTTTTTTCCTCAAGAAAACACGTTAGACTCAGGAAATGGAGACTGTTTCTGCTTTCATGCATTGAAAATAGTGTGTTTGTATTGTGTATTAATAATGTGTAGTGTGTAAGTGATACCTTGTATCGTAAGTCTCAGAAAAACGGTCAAATTTATACGTGGGTTTAAAGCGCAATGGTCCCTCTTCAAACTCCTGAAGGATGGGTTCTTTCTTCTTCATCATGGTCAACTAAGAGACAGAAATCAGTAGAATAGAATTAGAATGAAATAGACTAGAAAATGCATATTAAATTACCAGTTTATAATACTTGTCTCTTGTTTTCAATACAATTTCACATTAGTAAGTCGCTAAACTAATTACATGATACATAGCACATACACCAATCAGACATAACATTATGACCACCTTCCTAATATTGTGTTGGTCCCCCTTTCACTGCCAAAACAGCCTTGACCCATCGAGGCATGGACTCCACTAGACCCCTCAAGGTGTGCTGTGGTATCTGGCACCAAGATGTTGGTAGCAGATCCTTTAAGTCCTGTTAGTTGCGAGGTGGGCCCTACATGGATTGCATTATCCTGCTAAAAGAGGCCACAGCCACCAGGTAATACCGTTTCCATGAAAGGGTGTACATGGTCTGCAACAATGCTTAGGTAGGTGGTACGTGTCAAAGTAACATCCACATGGATGGCAGGAACCAAGTTTTCCCAGTAGAAAATTGCCCAAAGCTTCACATTGCCCATAGTGCATCCTGGTGCCATGTGTTCCCCAGGTAAGTGACACACACGTACCCGGCCATCCACGTGATGTAAAAGAAAAACTTGATTCATCAGACCAGGCCACCTTCTTCCATTTATCCGTGGTCCAGTTCTGATGCTCACGTGCCCACTGTTGGCACTTTAATCGTTGGACAGGGGTCAACATGGGCACCCTGACTGGTCTGCGGCTATGCAGCCCCATACACAACAAACTGTGATGCACTGTTTATTCTGACACCTTTCTATCAGAACCATCATAAACTTCTTGAGCAATTTGAGCTACAGTTGCTCATCTCTATGATCGGACCACACGGGCCAGCCTTCGAACCCCCTGTCGCCGGAACACCACTGTTCCTTATTTGGAGCACTTTTGATAGATACTGACCCCTGCAGACCAGGAACACCCCACAGTTTTGGAGATGCTCTGACCCAGTCATCAAGCCATCACAATTTGGCCCTTGTCAAACTCGCTCAAATCCTTGTGCTTGCCCATTTTTCCTGCTTCTAAGACATCAACTTTGAGGACAAAATGTTCACTAATTTATCCCATGATGAAGAGATAATCAGTGTTATTCTCTTCACCTCATAATGTTATGCTTGATCGGTGCATAATGATAATCATAAATTTGAGGCAATCAGTTACATCAACATTTTTAAGTTAAGAAATTCAAAGTTTAAGTAAGCACAACTAACATATTTTAATTTTGTACTTTAATTGTTGTGCATTTTAATTGCTCTTAACTTGAAATATTTAAGTAGGCCAACTTAAAACTCATACATTTCACTTAAAATGATCATGTAATATCAACTCAAATATGGAAACTTGGCTAGCTTTAGCTAGCTATTTCAATAAATGCTAACTTACTAATTGGCAACAATGCTTTGATAGCAATTGTTGAATGAGTACTGCATTAATTGTACGGCAGAATATTCAATATATCTGTTCTGTTCAAAAAAACATTATATAACACTTAATTTTAGCATTTACTCTCCCTTTCGAGAGCCATGGCAAAGCATGCTGGGAAATAGAAATCCCAGCCCAGTTTCAGTTAAATTTAAGTTTGTCTAATTTAAAAGAAATAAGTTCATAAAACTCAAAACAATTAAACAATTCAGATTACTTAAAACGTGTCAGTTTTGTGAACTCAAAAGTAAAAGAAATACTCATAGAAAAGAAAGATATGAGTAGCCTAAAACTTGAGTTGATTGAACTAATTTGTTTAATTTAAGTTTACCCTACTCAAACCAGTGAATTATTTTGAGTATTAGGGTTTACAGTGCAGCGTTTCCCTTGATTTTGTCTGCCAATTCAAAGCTTTGGGTTTAGTAATTGCCTTTTCTGTGCCTGTGCTTCACACAGAACATGTTTCCGCATTTAAAATGTGAGATGTAGAGCAGTGAAAAAAATGCAAAGTTCTAAAGATGCATTTTTTAAAAAAGGTGAACTTGTGAACTTTTAACTTTAGTGTCGACATGTGCAAGACATTGATGCAACGCAAATGCAACAGTCAAACACATCTGTGTAGTGTATGTTAACGTAAAAAAACAAAAAGGTGTTAAACTGTTTAGGACAGCATTTAACATCTGGAGTGAGTCTATGGTGCCTTATGCTGTCTATGTAGGCAGCTCACTGGGTTTTTGGTAGAGAGCCGTGAACTTCAGAAAAACGTGTATTTATCTTTGTTTACGTGTTTGCCTGACCTGATCTTTGTCCCACAGCAGGTTAAAGCGACCATTGTTAATCGAGGAGCGGAGAAAGTGCATCCCATGGTCAGCGATACGGAAGTTCAGATCACCAAACCAGAAGACCACCCTGGGAGAAGGAACAACAGCAATATGAGAACCGTTACATTTTCGGATGCATGAATGTGAGCAACTTTAATCAAAGTTAGCACTGACTTGTGGTCAAGCACGTTTGGTGTGTTGTGCATATCGAAATCTTGCGTGTCCAGTATATATTCAAACTCATCCATGCGTTGCAGGGCGTAGTTCATGTGAGCCGCCAGATGACAGTTCAGAAAACACAGCATGTGACCGTAAAATGAGAAACGCACAGAAACACCACCCTTATTTCCCTGCAAGAATCAATAATACTATATTAGTCCAGTTATATATTATTACAACAGACTCCCTGTTCATACTTGCATATTTGTACCTTTAAAAGGATAGGTTTAGGTGATTTTTATTTTTTATTTTACACAAAACATACAGATTATACTACCTTTCAACGGTTTGGGGTTTTTCTTTTTAATTAATACTTTTATTCAGCTTAGTGTGCATTAAATGTATCAAAAGTAAGAGTAGAGACATTTATAATGTTACAAAAGATTTATGTTTCAAATAAATTCTGTTCTTTTTGAACATTCTATTCATCAAAGACTCCTGAAAACATGATCAGCAAATCAGCATATTAGACTGATTTCTGAAGGATCGTGTGACACTGAAGGCTGGAGTAATGATGCTGAAAATTCAGCTTTGCCATCACAGGAATAAATTATATTTTAAAATATATTAAGGCAAGACACCCCAGGTGAATACGGTGAAAAAAAAACTAATATCACCATACTTCCCCAGCTGATTGATTACATTAAGAATTGCAAACAAGTTTTTTATTACAAGTTTTCTAAAATGTTATGATTAAATATGCAAATGAGGCATTATCTAATTAAATATGCATTCATTTGCATACATTTCTAAACACAAAAAGAATCCAGAGATTCTGGATATCTCTTTTTATCACTCCATAAATCAGAAAAAATACTGTCAACAGTATAATTACAGTACAATAATTTTCACCATTTTTTAAAGGAATAAAATGTATAAAATCAGGCAAATTATACATGAAAAAATGTCAAAATATACTTTGTAAAAACCTTCAGAATATAGATGGGAATAAAAATGTAAAGTTTGGTGTAGGCGAGTGCTGCTGAAGTGGAGATTTCTGACTAAAAACGAATTTTGAGAAAACGGCCTTTAAAGATATGTACTATAATTGAAATCTACAGACGCAAATAGATAAACTGCTATAAAAGATACACTTAAAGGGATAGTTCACCCAAAAATGATAATTATCTGAATTATCAATTATTATCTGAAGTGAATCGATGCGTTTGTGTAAGAAAAATATCCATATTTAAAACTTTATAAAGTAAAATATCTAGCTTCCGGTGGACCTCCTTCCATATTCAACTTACGAAGAAAGTGTAACGCATCTCGCAATTTAAAAAGCTTATTCTACGTCCAACGTCATTGTCGCGCCAGTTACACTTTTTTCGTAAGTTGAATGTGGAAGGCGTTCCACCGGAAGCTAGATATTTTACTTTGTAATGTGTTAAATATGGGTATTTTTCTTACAAAAATGCATCGATTCGTTTCTGAAGGCCTTTATTAACCCAGTGGAGTTGTATGGAGTACGTTTATGATGGTTGGATGCACTTTTTTGGGCTTCAAATTTTGGGCTCCCATTCACTGAAGAGCCAGGACATGTTTTAATATACAGTGAGGAAAATAAGTATTTGAACACCCTGCTATTTTGCAAGTTCTCCCACTTAGAAATCATGGAGGAGTTTGAAACACGGAGTTTGAGCTCCCTCCAAAGATTCTCTATTGGGTTTAGGTCTGGAGACTGGCTAGGCCGCGCCAGAACCTTGATATGCTTCTTACAGAGCCACTCCTTGGTTATCCTGGCTGTGTGCTTCGGGTCATTGTCATGTTGGAGGACCCAGCCTCGACCCATCTTCAATGCTCTAACTGAGGGAAGGAGGTTGTTCCCCAAAATCTTGCAATACATGGCCCCGGTCATCCTATCCTTAATACAGTGCAGTCGCCCTGTCCCATGTGCAGAAAAACACCCCCAAAGCATGATGCTACCACCCCCATGCTTCACAGTAGGGATGGTGTTCTTGGGATGGTACTCATCATTCCTCTTCCTCCAAACACATTTAGTCGAATTATGACCAAAAAGTTCTATTTTGGTCTCATCTGACCACATGACTTTCTCCCATGACTCCTCTGGATCATCCAAATGGTCATTGGCAAACTTAAGACGGGCCTTGACATGTGCTGGTTTAAGCAGGGGAACCTTCCGTGCCATGCATAATTTCAAACCATGATGTCTTAGTGTATTACCAACAGTAACCTTGGAAATGGTGGTCCCAGCTCTTTTCAGGTCATTGACCAGCTCCTCCCATGTAGTTCTGGGCTGATTTCTCACCTTTCTTAGGATCATTGAGACCCCACGAGGTGAGATCTTGCATGGAGCCCCAGTCCGAGGAAGATTGACAGTCATGTTTAGCTTCTTCCATTTTCTAATGATTGCTCCAACAGTGGACCTTTTTTCACCAAACTGCTTGGCAATTTCCCTGTAGCCCTTTCCAGCCTTGTGGAGGTGTACAATTTTGTCTCTAGTGTCTTTGGACAGCTCTTTGGTCTTGGCCATGTTAGTAGTTGGATTCTTACTGATTGTATGGGGTGGACAGGTGTCTTTATGCAGCTAATAACCTCAAACAGGTGCATCTAATTTAGGATAATAAATGGAGTGGAGGTGGATCATACAAATAAATAGTTAAAAAATCATATATTGTGATTTCTGGATTTTTTTTTTAGATTATGTCTCTCACAGTGGACATGCACCTATGATGACAATTTCAGACCCCTCTATGATTTCCAAATGGGAGAACTTGCAAAATAGCAGGGTGTTCAAATACTTATTTTCCTCACTGTAACTCCGATTGTGTTCATCTGAAAGAAGAAAGTCATATACCGGATGGCTTAAGGGTGAGTAAATCATTGGGTATTTTAAATTTTTGGGTGAACTGTCCCTTTAAAAGTGTATTTTGGATGTTTTCGAAAAACACTTTATGAACATTTAAAAAACCCAAAATATCAAAATTAACATGAAAAAGGCATGGAAAAAAAGCCTTAAAATATTTCCCTTAAAATATAAGTAATTTGAACATTTTAATAATATTTCACAATATTAATGTTTTATACTTTTGATCAAATAAATGCAGCCTTGATGAGCATTAGAGCTTCTTTCAAAAATACAAAAAAAACTTTTGATATATCAGTTTTGAAGAAAAATCAGTATGAAATCAGTTTATGACAGAAAGTGTCTGAAATGTCAGGATGTAAAGGCTGTACCGTACCCAGTATCCAAACAGGCCAGTGCGGGTGTATGTACTTTGGATGTCTCTGATGAAAGGCAGATGGACCTGCTTTGCAAACAATATCATCAGCAAACCCTGCATCCTTACTGAAGTCACCTGAGGACAGCAAAAAGTTAAAGCTCTTTTCATATGTCAGAGATTCAGTACACTTTTAAGCACAAGCATCACACACTGCTTCGGCCTCCACAAAACCAAGGAAACATGTATTTAAGCTTAGGATGGAGTGAATGAAGCCCTTGATGCATTGCAGAAAGAAAATAAGGAGATTGGTAATGGAAATTCCTGGGATGTTTTTGGTGAAGTGGAATTCGGTTTTCAAAATCAAAGCTAATTAGTCATGGAAGGCAGAATGGGGCGGGCTCACATCAAATCTGTGCTTACGTTACACAAATGTGCCAGAGTCAAACAATGCCTCTAGTGTTTTCATGGCCTGCACAGAACAATGGAGCTTAACAAGCTTAATGAGGAGACGGCTCATCCTGATTCTGTCTTTCTGTTATTGTAACAGTTGCAACTGCATATAAACATATGTAAGGACACTCAAACACCTCTCTGTCTTCCATACTCTCTAAACTGAGTTAGCAATGCTACAACACACACAGTTATTTAAAGTATTTATGCTGTACCTTGATATATCCCATTGGTGCCAGAGTATCCATTAAGAGGTGGCTCCATGAATCCTCAGCAAGGAGATCAGAGATATACCGCACTGGAGTGGCATTTACTTCCTGTAGACTAAAACACATCTGCTCATACTATTTTGCAAGTTCTCCCACTTGGAAATCATGGAGGGGTCTGAAATTGTCATCGTAGGTGCATGTCCACTGTGAGAGACATAATCTAAAAAAAAAATCCAGAAATCACAATATATAATTTTTTAACTATTTATTTGTATGATACAGCCGCAAATAAGTATTTGAACACCTGTCCATCAGCTAGAATTCTGACCCTCAAAGACCTGTTAGTCTGCCTTTAAAATGTCCACCTCCACGCCATTTATTATCCTAAATTAGATGCACCTGTTTGAGGTCGTTAGCTGCATAAAAACACCTGTCCACCCCATACAATCAGTAAGAATCCAACTACTAACATGGCTAAGACCAAAGAGCTGTCCAAAGACACTAGAGACAAAATTGTACACCTCCACAAGGCTGGAAAGGGCTACGGGGAAATTGCCAAGCAGCTTGGTGAAAAAAGGTCCACTGTTGGAGCAATCATTAGAAAATGGAAGAAGCTAAACATGACTGTCAATCTCCCTCGGACTGGGGCTCCATGCAAGATCTCACCTCGTGGGGTCTCAATGATCCTAAGAAAGGTGAGAAATCAGCCCAGAACTACACGGGAGGAGCTGGTCAATGACCTGAAAAGAGCTGGGACCACCGTTTCCAAGGTTACTGTTGGTAATACACTAAGACGTCATGGTTTGAAATCATGCATGGCACGGAAGGTTCCCCTGCTTAAACCAGCACATGTCAAGGCCCGTCTTAAGTTTGCCAATGACCATTTGGATGATCCAGAGGAGTCATGGGAGAAAGTCATGTGGTCAGATGAGACAAAAATAGAACTTTTTGCTCATAATTCCACTAAACGTGCCAAAATCCCTCCTGCAGTGTGTGCAAACCTGGTGAAAAACTACAGGAAACGTTTGACCTCTGTAATTGCAAACAAAGGCTACTGTACCAAATATTAACATTGATTTTCTCAGGTGTTCAAATACTTATTTGCAGCTGTATCATACAAATAAATTGTTAAAAAATCATACATTGTGATTTCTGGATTTTTTTTTTTTAGATTATGTCTCTCACAGTGGACATGCACCTACGATGACAATTTCAGACCCCTCCATGATTTCTAAGTTAGCCTGACGTTGTCATACTCAATTCTAGTCAGAAATTGAGTCTGATACTGCTCCGTTGGGCTGCGATTATGGGGCGTGTTTAAACCGAACCAGGAAAGACCTCAATTGGATAGACCTACAACCAATCAGAGGAGCGACGCTTAACGTTTGTTGTCAAATGTCAACAGAACTCAACTGCACTGTGTTGCCAAGTCCGCGGGTTGAAGCGACCCCAATTATGTGATATACAGACCCAGGAATGCGAAATTTAGCAGCCAGTCCAACCAAAATAACACATATTTTACCCTCCAAATGCCATTTTTCCAGGAGAACCCCCCCGGGAAGCTATTGGGCTTGTTTTTGGCTAGTTTTGAGTAACGTTAGCAATTGGGCGGGTTCTGTTGTAAAAACTTGGCAACCCTGCCCGGAATAAGTGTAGCCTAACGTTAGAAGAAGAAGATGAGTGTAAACGATCTTTGCCGGTGTTGTAAAAAAAGAATTTAAGGATACACAGAGTACTTACCAACACCATCATCATTTCTGAGAGAAATAGTAAAGGTGAACGAACGCATACTAACATGTTCTCCGTTTAGGATTAGAACAAATTCAACCCAAGCGCCTTTGATGACGTGGATGATTACGTTACTGTTTATCATCTGTCCATCATCGTCTAAAGCCCGCCCTGACAATTTCATTGGTCCGAACAGTTTCTGTTCGGGCATAATTACTTCTCTACGGATCAATTCCAGACCGAACTGCCCGTGCAAAAAATGTTGTGGGCGGGGCTAAGTTCGTCTGGCATCCAGGCTATTTCTAAGTGGGAGAACTTGCAAAATAGCAGGGTGTTCAATTAGTGAGCATGAGACTTGCCAACCAACATTTTTGAATGGTGTATGTATCAGTAAATTAACATTTAAAATTGACAGATCTATTCTTTTCATGCTGGTCATGTGATTCAGATGACAGTAACTCACCCAATCACATAGAGGTCAGTGGCCGGCTGTAAGTCAAGCTGCAGTAATGACCTCACATCAGCTGGTGGCTCTGCTGTGCTAACATTCCATGTGACTATGTGCAGCCTGAACAAGAGAAGAAGATAGAAACAGAATAGGGCTGCGTCAAATGTTGTATGCCCTTCTCTCGCTAACTTCCCTCCGCCTTGTTCACCTGGATGTATGCCATTGCTTACAGCGGAACCCTTGCAATGGTTTTAAAATGGATTCCACGATGGAGCCATTTTATTATTTACAGTTTTTTTCCTTATGAATTTGTTTTACCGGGCTATTCTATAGGCCTGTGTGTATGCTTGGGCTGTTGGAGAAAATATAAAAAAATTACACAAACAAAAATTCTAATACAATAATAAACTATAACAACTAAGACTTTATATATATATGAAGACGGTGCACTGCAAATACTTATGAAAGGGAGAAAGTGCCACGCCCAATATGGCGAATAAGCCCCGCCTTCTAAATGAAAGAGCCAATAGTCATCTCATCACTGCAGCTGCCGTTAGAAGCTCCGGTTGCTATAAAAACAGGCGCTCTAACGCGCATTTAGGATTGCGCATTAGCTTTGTCCAGGCTGAAAAAATGCAGTCATGATTCGAGTATTTAGAAATACAATTTATGAGACAGTTGTTGTCAGATTTCATTGGTGATTTCAAATATGAAATTTAATTGTAAGTTTGGCAAACTGTTTTGGAGAATTTGATGTTTCCCCATTCAAAGAGATAGGAGCTGAGAGATAGGACCCAAGAGGCGTTTCAAAGAAGGCTTTTTCAGAGAGGCGTTTTAAGATCAGCATAAGAATTAAATGCAGTTAAATGTCAAAATAACTCCAATATCATACACTAGAGTTGTGTGGGGTGGGAGTAAATTAGGCGCGATCTGCCGTTACATCAGAATCGTGTTGCATTGTGGTCTATGGATCTGCCCGAAGTGTACATATAGAGTAGACTTGCTCCCTATGTCAAAATCAAGGGGTCAAGGGTAAACTTTCCTCGCTCACTTGAAGTTGAACGCACTTCAAAATGGCGGCAGTGATTCTACTGTTCGCGAGTGCATGTCTAACAGTGGAGTTAAACCCAGCTGAATAAATCTATGAATGAATCAGGTTCAAATCAACTCTGAATTGCACATCTGAGAAAAACTGATAAAATAAATAAGATACAAATTTAGAGAACTTAGCAAACAACCAACAAATTACAACATCCACCTTCTATCACTCCAACAGAAATCGCTTTAAAACTCATTTTCAGATGTGAACTCTAAAAGTCAATGACTCAGTACACCTGAAAGCCTCTCTGTTGGTGTATCTTCCACATAGATGAAAGGCATCGTCCAGCGTACGGGACACTTCCTCATTTGCCTCATCATCTGAGCTGAGATCCTCCAAGCAGGTGAGCAACTGAGCGAGCCGCTGGCGAAGCATCAGCCGTGCTGAAGTAGACTGAGACGCCATGGTGGACGTACTGTCAGAGCGCACACGTGGGACGTCAAACGTGTCCGACATCTTGTTCTTCCAATACCTTTGATAGTCTGAGGCCTGGTTTATGCAACCCAAGAGTTCATCAGAAGTGAGTTGATTTATTCTTTGATTCTCTATCCTACTGGTTGCTTTTTTCTTAGCTTCAGATGTCCAAGAAAGTCCAGGTATCCAAGAGCTGGTTTAGGTTCAGCAGATGCAGAGTCCACATTGTGTAGTTCCAAGACTTCTCAGAAACAGTTCATCATTCTCCTTTCCCCCCGCAAAAGCTTCAGAAATCAAGTAGATGATTCCACGTTTTTGCTAAATGTTCTCATCGCATCCTGTTGCCTGAATGAACGAGTGTGAGTAAAAGCATGCGTTTTGGAGAGTGTTTGGGATTAGGAATGGTAATCTGGAGCTCTGGAGAGCCACGTGAATGAGGCCAGGAATACGAAATGCAAAAATCACTAGCAGGCCTGATCTCCAAATCACTATGTGTATTGTTGCAAGTCTTGAGCGACGCAAGTGAATGTCGACAGATGCTAATCCGGTTTATTTAAGCATTGGTCACAAAGCTGTGAAAATTTCGTGGACCCTACAAGAAAAAATCTAAGATAACTAATTTTCCTAAAGATATAGGGCAAGGGTTTAAATTTGCGAGAACATAAAGCCAAACTTTGCTATCAAACTTGTAGTTTTAAGTCAACTTATTTAACTTCCTTGGAGTTTAATTTTAACTCCATTGGAGCTGAATGAACCTTCTTGCCTCTTTTTAATAAATTACCCTACAATGTTAGAAATTGCATTCCATATTATCTGATAAACACAATTACTTGCTTTTAAAATGCTGTTATATCTGTAATGCCAAAAGCAAACCTTTTTCTGAATGAGCAGATTTTATTTTACTTTTTTCTAATAATAATGCATTCATTTTTTATTAATTTATAAAAGTTAATTAATATAATTAAAAATGATTAAATAATTTAGAAAAAAATTATATATATATATATATATAATAAATTGAATATGTATAAATTAATAGAAAATAAATTATTTATTATTAAAACATTTAAAAAATAAAGTTTGCTCAGTGTTCAGTTGCCAACATAAATCTTTGCCATGCATGTTTTCCTAATTTAAATTAGGAGCACTAAATTAGTATAAAACAACAATATAAATCTCAAATGCAGTCTAACTATCTTTCCACCTTGTTGCTCTATAATAGTCACATGCAAATTCCTAGGAGCAAGGAAGCATTCAGCAGTAGAGAGAGAGAGAGAGAGAGAGAGAGAGAGAGAGAGAGAGAGAGAGAGAGAGAGAGAGAGAGAGAGAGAGAGAGAGGGAGAGGGAGAGAGAGAGAGAGAGAGAGAGAGAGAGAGGGAGAGGGAGAGGGAGAGGGAGAGGGAGAGAGGGAGAGAGAGAGAGAGAGAGAGAGAGAGAGAGAGAGAGAGAGAGAGAGAGAGAGAGAGAGAGAGAGAGGGAGAGAGAGAGAGAGAGAGAGAGAGAGAGAGGGAGGGAGAGGGAGAGGGAGAGGGAGAGGGGAGAGGGAGAGGGAGAGAGGGAGAGAGAGAGAGAGAGAGAGAGAGAGAGAGAGAGAGAAGGCACATAAGAACCAGTCAACTGGTCTTGTGACAAATTGTGAAAGTTGAGAGAAACACCAGCATTCATTATTTGGTTCCATACAAGAAGTCAATAGTGCTGGACATGAAATCAGATGCACCTACATTTACCAAACTTGATACTTTGATCTCCTTTCACTTCCATCTCAATTCTCACTGCCTCATTTCTTTCCCCTCATTCTTGTTATAAGCGAAGATTGGTTCATTTCATTGATCAAAGACGGTGTTACCTGAAAGCCTGATGTCCAACTCTGGATCCAACATTTTGTGCGCTCATACTCAGATCTGTGCACACACACACAAAAACCATATAAACACGCATGCATGGTAATTCAAACATTAATCTAATCTAAAACAGTTAATCCTGTCTCATTCAAGCTGAAAAGCTTTTTAAAATGATTAAATAAAATCCTGGTGGTTAACTTATCATTATATTGATCAGTGATGCATCATCTTCCCATCTTCCCTCTTATAAACAAATGCAGTTCATACGAAATAACTTAAATACACCCTTTCTATGATAATTATGTTTTTATAAATAGCCTAAAATAACCCATTGTGTTATTTTTGTGGGCTAAAGTAAAAAATAAATAAAAAATCTAGAATTATTTTTATTTTTTTTGCATTGAGGTGTCTGAAATATCTTGTCAATGTACGATCATTAAACGCTTGACCGCCGTACTGTTGCTATGGTAATCTCAAGCAAAAAAAATACTTGTGTTTACGATTTATTGGGCTGTAGGATGTACATTTTATGATTACTGAAATTTTGTTTGATAGCACTGAATACTTACTTTTAAGGGCATAAGTTACTTTAGTTTGACTCACGTGCAATATACTTTATTGATTTGCCTCTTTATGCTGTAAATGTCAGAAAGGATTTTATTATTATGAATTATTTAATGGCATAAACGTTTTTCAAACAAAACAAAAAAAGTCAAGCGTAACAGGGTCATTTTTAAAGACTAACCTATATAATTAATCCCTTTTACTTGTAACGTTATCTATTCTTTGTAGCAACGAATGTTGCTGTTTGTCAGCTTGAAAAAGCGGGCCAGCCATCGAATAAACTTCAAATGTTTAGGGATATTCATATTAAAATATTACAAAAACTCTCAAAATATACCGTAACGAAAGCAAAATTAAACTCAGCTCCAGAATTAAAGTATTCACCAATCAAAGTCCTTCGTTGGCTAACTCTAAAGAATAGGCTAAGCAATACAAATCGCAGTCATCCTCGCGCACAGAAAAAAACAACAACAAAAACATACCTTTCAGCCTCTTGTGCAGATTCTGCAGGTGTCTTGAGTGATCTATTCCGTGCTTAACAGGTGCTATAGGATACAGTGTGAGAGTTTGGGGTTTGTGTTTACACCCCTTCACTTCCTCGCTGCCCTGCCAATCCACAGAAACCTCTTAAAGCCACAGTATTGTTTCATCATAAAAGCCTAAAAGGTTTAGCTAAGTTATGAAAGACTCGACTGTGTCCAAACTATGCGTTATATACTCAATCCTTTTGATTAGGTGAAAACAGAGGTTTCTCTGTTGACAATTAATGCAAATGAACAATATATTTGTCCTTTCTGTATATTGACAGTTCGTTTTATAAACAATACGAAATGTGACTTATCATGAGCTGTTATCACAGAGGCCTTTAAAGACAACAATATTAACATTAAAAATATACCATTTAAAATCCATGAACTTGCTTTTGGAACTCTATACCATGATGGTTTATACAGCTATATGCTCTTTTTGACTGTTGCCAGTGTAAAGAAAGAATAATCTTGACTATAAAGACTTCTTTATCATAAAGAAGACAGCATTTGAGCCTCAAAGCTGATCTAAATGAGGACTTCACAGGGACAAGATTGCTTTCTTTGATGATCTCAGAACTGAACAAATCGATTAACCTTGGGGGTTTTTACCGGTGTGTATCGAGTACTATTATTCAGTACATAATAAACAATTAAACATGCACTGTACCTGTGAAAATGCAATTCAAATATGTGAGTTAAACACATTCCTCTTTCTGAAGGCCTCATAAACAGGGGTTAGTTTAATCTGGCTTCATCTGTTCAAATCCTGATTAGGCTGAATGAAGTTTCACTGAATGAAAGGAGGGTTTGCAGTGACCCCCATTCTTGTTTATGTATGCGTTTGTCCTAGGGTCATTGAATGGGTTAGTTACAATAACTAGACATGTTTACTGTGCACTGATAAAAAAGTTTGTTGGATTTACATGATTTAATCTTGTACATCGGTCCCACGTGAATCAGTTGAGTTAAACAAACATCATTTGTTTATGTAACGTCAACATTGTGGACTTTTAAGTGACCCAAGTAGTAGTCTCAAAGTGAATTTTATATGGCTACCTGACATGATTCAGGCATTGAATTTCAAATATTCATTCATCCAATTCAGTTTCGTATAGTTTAATGTCACACAACTGAATTAATACCGCACTAGCTAGTTGACAAGCTAGCAATAGCACACATTAGCATCTTAAATGCAAAGCATTAATAGCTGTTTCAGCAAAGCAGTTACCACATTAGCTGTATCACTCCACAGCCTAAGCATGCTCCACTCTTCTCCACATGTTAACCCACTGTAATTGTTCTAATAATTACAAAATAATTGATCATTAAACAATATTACAAACTATCAGGTCTTCCCCTTTTCTCATCTTGATCAAAAATACATAACACTATTACATATAAAATAAGAACATGTACTCTCTCTTGATTTAGCCGCATGCAAAGCATGCTGGGAACTTACAAGCCCCACCCTGTTTCAGTTAATGCAACATTCATGTACTCTCAACACAAACAGATTAAGTAAACTTCAATTTTACATACATTTAAGTGGTTTGAACACAAATCAAATTAAGTTGGGACAAAATAGCAATTGTGTTGCTTTAGCTCATTTTAACTAAGCAATTTTCAGTGTGGAAATTATGGAGAACTTGATTTTATTTGCATAATGTAGAGGACAATACATGAAGGGGGGGGGGGTGGATTGTACAAATCTATAGAAAAAAAATTGTATTTTTTAAAACTGAAAGACATATAAACCAGTAAAGCACTACTTTTTAAAAGTTTATTCGTTTTTTCACATCTCCAATGTAGTTTTATTGGAAGATAAGATGACAAAAGGCACAAATTCACAGTAAAAGAAATAAAAATAAAAACGTGACATTACAGGGTGAGGTGAAAGATAGATTCATTGGGTTTTAATTTCGACAACAAATTGTGAAATCTAACAACAACATATCTATGAGAAAGTCCTGTTTACCACAATCTGCTTCACATAATGGTAACAAACTGTTGATGATCAGTTCATGTGGATAGTTCCCTTTTATAAGCCACCTGTCATTCAAACACCAACTTGGACGGATCAAGTTTCGATCGAGTCTCTTGAGAGAAGCATGGCGACCGAGTCCAAAACCCCGCAAAAGGGCCTTTTCTCAAGCACAAAGGTCATAAACGTGGCTTCGTTCACAGTGTAAGCTTTGAAAGCAATTTGAAAGTGAGAGATTTCTACGGCTCACAGCAAAAATACAACAACAATCAATGAATGAAAACATATTTAGACACCATCCTGCCAAAGAGTAGCGGCGAGGGGCGGAGCCAGCGTCAGTGATGGGCGGAGTTATCTGAAGGTTCTGCTAGAAATTGCTCAAATCACTTATAATTTAGTTTTTAATTCCCTACACCAGCATAAAACGCAACACTTTGCTCAAATGTATCTCAGAAGATAGATTAGATAAAGTCACACTACAGTAACTTCACCCACAGATAACACCCAGCCATTACTAAACCGCTAGATATAATTACTCTGGTTGGTTTGATGGAAGGCTGTGCTGATAGCCTGGCAGGATAGTCTGAACTATATTTATATATATTTATACTGTATATATATATATTTGTATGTGTTCATCTACATTTATTTATATACTATATACAATTCAATACATACATCCATACATCACTTTGATTAGACTCAGGACCAACACAGTTCTGGTGTATCGATGGTTGTACTATGACGGTAAAGATGTTTACCTGCATTCACTTCCTAAGAATTCAACATAATTCTATGGGAGTAATTTAACTCTGTCAGAGTGAATTTAGGTGTGACGATCTTACTGCGCATCATGGGTCCTGAGCATTGGCTGAAAGAAACACAAGGGTGTAAACCTCCATTTTAGTCACATGTTGGATGTCCCTCACGCGAAAAACAAGAAACACTGAGAACTTCAAACGCACATACATCCATACACGCATCACGTTACTAAGAAAAGACTGGTTTGAAAACCCATACGCAAACCATTTCATCTTCCTTAACCGATTCCATATCAATAAAACTAGGAGCAAATGGAAGTGAGAGTATATTTGTATTAAAGTCCTAATGACGCGACATTCTGAGAGGGGGTGGACTACTATACACTCCTAAAGTCACTATCTGACATCATAAGACTATATGTTGATTGGAAGGTTTTGTGAAAGGAGGTATTATTGCTAATATCTGGATAAATACATCTTTATCCTCACGATAAGTTATAAAAGGGGAAGTAAGAAAATCAATCCTTCAATAAAAAATAAAGGAGGTGAGATGAAAATAAATAATACATTTATGAATATCCTCCATGAGCACCACATCTGGTAGTGACAGAATAGTCAGGAAAAGTAACGTTTTCTATAATAGTAATAATAAGGTTTCAATAAATAAACCTTTTCTATATATATATATATTTCTTCAAGTCCTTTTCAATACAGTCGAGACACTGACTAAAGTAAAGGGTGGAACCTGATGTTGTAAACCAATCGAAAACAGCCGAGAGCAGGCGAGCTACGCCTACTGTACACCTGTCCTTTTATTAAAAAACAAGTAAATGAAATAAAATAGCACAATTATCACACACAAGGCAATTATGGACGAGAAGAGAGGACAATGAAAACCATTAATATTGGCTCATTAACAAACAATAACGATACTTTTAACTTCAGCTTATTGCAAGAATGTGATACTGTTTGATGTAGCAATGCTTATTATTGTATTGTTGTGAGCTGATTATTGTGCAACCATCTGTTTTTGCTTTAAAACATGAACTGTACTTGCAGTCTGAAGATTTAACGTGACCAAGAATCTGCCAGTCAAATGAATCCACAATTCATGTTACAAATAAGGGTCAGGATGAAAGGACTGTGATTGTACACTACAGTAGGCTACTATACTATAAAGAGACACACTTACAGCTTGGATCAGCTGGTAAATAGATTTAAAAGCGGGTCGAATTAAATTAAAACATAGAGCAACAAAAACAACTCACTACTTGATTAAAACAAAACAGAAAAAAAAGTCTTGGTCCGCAAAAAAACTTGGAGAACAATCACTTGAAAACCCTGCTTGTATACCTGTCACAATAACTCCACTGCCGATAGATATTCTGAATATATACACATATCATCTGCTTAACATTAAACACATCCATTAAACACAGTTCAGTCGAGCTCCAGATTTAAAGATAATGATTTGACATCAGAAATGACGAAATGCTGATCGTCCCTGTCATAAGTATAAAGACTTCATAAAGTGGGCATGACTTTTAAACCAGACAAGAATAGTAGCTTATTTATCTAGTCAATGTGCTCCATTGTCAGAC
This sequence comes from Romanogobio albipinnatus, assembly GCA_023566225.1. Taxonomy (NCBI): domain Eukaryota; kingdom Metazoa; phylum Chordata; class Actinopteri; order Cypriniformes; family Gobionidae; genus Romanogobio; species Romanogobio albipinnatus. Next base: position 10,640,377 of record CM042259.1, on the reverse strand, counting down.
TGAAAGGAGGATATGAAGGATACTCAGGACAAACGGCCACGAACAGGGCTGGATGAAGGACTGATTACGATTAAAAAGACAAGTTGCTTTGATTTGATTGAGGAGGGTGATGCTGCTGGTCTCCAGTAGTTCAGGTCTAATCTGAGAGAGATTCACAGGAAATGACAGGAGAGAGAGAGAACAAGAGAATTCAATTATTTTAAAAGTTAAACACCACAGTTATGTTCAGAATGGATTACTAACATGCTACTTACTACCCAGCAAGCAATATCCATCATTTCATCATCTCGGTTAACTATAGACCTGATCTAGTCTGGCTATAGTATTTTCTAGCCTTGAAAAATAACTTGCGAGATGTATGATATTCCATCCTGTACGCAAAGTCAAAAGTGATTACAGGGTGTTTGGATTCATTTTTTTCTAGATGACTAGTCTATTCTTGGGCTATGGTTAGATGTCTATTACATTTTCACTGATAGCCTTGATTTAGCCTAGAAATCAGGGCTGTGTTTGGACGACAATCTTTTAAACGCAAAATTGCTGGGTAAATACTGTCCAGTACTACCGTTTAAAAGTTTGCGGTCAATTTTTTTAACTGTAGGGTTGCCTTTATCGGAGTGTCTATTTACACCAAGTGCAAATAGCGCATCTTGTTGGCAAGCGCTATTTACACTAGCTCCGCCCAATAATGCCTGGTTGGGCCACCCAAGTTTAAAAAAGACGCATGTAACTTCAGTGGCGTAGTGAGTAGAGCATAAGGTTAGAAACTAGGTTTTGACGCGATCGACCCTGGTTCGAATCCGCCTTTTGCCGAGCTCGCTCTTCTCCCTTTTCCCATCACATATCACATCGGAAAGGCATTTACTTTCAATAAACATGAAGAACATTTTCTAAAAGTGGAAATAAAGTGCCTAACAAAATGTTTAATAATAATAAAAGCATTTATTGGGTAGGGTTAGGGGTAGGTGTAGGGAGGGCTTTTATTGTCCCATTAAGTCGGCATCCATTTAATAATTTTAATAAATATAATAATTTACACTTTGTTATTATTGCATCCTGTTAATGTACAACAATACTGAGGTGCAAATTAAAGTATAAATAGCATCTAATTACTATTTACACATATTGCAAAGAACTGCTACTTTTACATGGTGTAAATAGAATATATCACAATTTGCACTTAGTGCAAATAGCCGTTGCCTTTTTTTATTATTAAAGAAATTAGGGATGCACGATATATTGGCCGATATATGTTCATTTTTAATGTTATTGTTATTACCCGATATATTAAAGCCGATAAATAATGGATTATTTCTTCCGCTGAGACACTTAAGATGCGCACTGTTCATCATAATGCTTTTTAAATGTCTTGAAATATGATCGGAATCACTTAAAAAAAAAAAAAGTAAATACAATTAAGTGCAATATATTCAGCACAAGTTTGTCATATAGGCTAGATAAAATTATAACGAGAACATTGTAATTGTGTGCTTAGGACATGGCTTTTAATGGTGAGTAATTTGTTTTTGTAATCAGGGTCTCAAAAATTCTATAAAAATTTGGATTTAGATTTAGCGGTTATCAGCTTTCGAATATAAAGAATTATCGGTATTGGGCAAAATTTTATAATATCGGTGCTTCCCTAAAAGAAAGGTATACTTTACATTGCATGTAAGTGGCATACAGTTATCAACTTGAAAATACATACGTTCGGTTTAAATTTTTCTTCTTTTTAATAATTTTTTACTTTTCAATCGCAGTTCAATCAAACAATGAGTCAAAATAGAGATTGTGGCTGTATAATCCATACACAAAATGTGCACACTATATACTGCAACATAATTAATGTTAGTATGCTAGCGCAAACATGCCTATATACTGAGCTCGTATACTGGCCCTGCGTCCCAATGTCCATACTATACATCCTAAATAATATGTGAGATTAGAATAAGTGTATGCCAAAGCATAGTATGTTGAAAAGAGTAACTCAAAAGTCCCCGGATGGTTTACTTTTTCCAGTAGATTTTCGAAGAGTAGATCCATGTACACTATAAAGGCTAATATTGCCCACAACCCATTGCACTTTGGAGGAGGATTCGGTTCAGAACTACAAACACGAGTAAAAGGTGTTAAACCAACCGTGCGCGACTAACGGTGAGAGGTTTAGATAAAGGTTTGAGTGACTAAGTTTGATTAACCTGATGATAAATATTTATTTAATGTTATCCGTGTTATATTTCATCTGCAATAACAATGTGGACTTTTATAGAGGTCTATTGGGCCATTAACTTTTAAATGCATCATTACGCACATTAATATGAGGAGAGTTCTCCGCATGAAAGACCCGTGACTGCAGATCAACGTTTCTACTTAATTTCTCTCCGATACGGTAGGACATTTAATAAAATTTGGAGGATGTTAACTGTGTCAAGATGATTGACAGGCCAGTTTACGGTGACAGGATGCGTGTCAGGATGCGACAGAGCAAAAATGCAGTTTTATTTAGAGTATTGTCTTCTGCTACACACTCAAAACGATGTACTTTTTCTTCACAAAAAGAGTACATACTTTTAGGACGTAGTATAAGTAGGCGAATTGGGACGCAGCATTAGAAATATTACATTATTTTTCAGTTCTCAATTGCAGTGTTAGATAAATGACGTTAGGGGGCGCTAAAGATTGTGAATTACCTTTAAGAACAGCAGCATCCAGAAACACAGAACAGCCTCAGTCTTCAAGAGCCACCATGCCTTTCACTGGATCCTTCACTCTCATCTGAAAAACAGTAATGGAGAAAGATGCATGTGTACATAAAGTGAAATACTCCGTGCAGAATATGGAAGGGGGGCTAAAGGTGTCACTTATCCTGATTTTTCATATCCTCCGGGAGATTACAGAGCGCTTGTGGGAGTCAGATAGTTCAATTCAGGGTAATAAATAAATTACCCATAATTTACTCACCCTCAAGCCTTCCTAGGTATCTATGACATTCTTCTTTTAGACGAACACAAACAGAGTTATATAAAAAAATGTCCTGGCTCTTCCAAGCTTTATAATGGCAGTGAATGGGATTGGGAGCCCAAAATTTGAAACCCAAAAAAATGTATCCACGGCTCCGGGGGGGTTAATAAAGGCCTTCTGAAGCAAATGGGTTTTTGCAAGAAAAATATCCATATTTAACACGTTATAAAGTAAAATATCTAGTTTCCAGCAGAGCGCCTTCCGTATTCAACTTACAAAGAAAGTGTAACGCCTCTCGCAGTTCAAAACACTTAAGCTACGTCCGGCGTCATCGTCGCGCCAGTTACGCTTTTCCCGTAAGTTGAATAAGCAAGACCAGAAGCTAGATATTTTACTTTATAACGTGTTAAATATGGAAATTTTTCTTTTAAAAAACCCATTGATTCGCTTCAGAAGGCCTTTATTAACCCCCCGGAGCCGTATGGAGCACCTTTATAATGGGTGGATGCTCTTTTTTGTAGTCTTCAAATTTTGGGCTGCCATTCACTGCCATTATAAAGCTTGGAAGAGCCAGGACATATTTTAATATAACTCTGATTGTATTCGTCTGAAAGAAGAATGTCATATACACCTAGGAAGGCTTGAGGGTGAGTAAATCATGCGGTAATTTTCATTTTTAGGTGAACTATCCCTTTAAGGAGGAGACACTGATTTCTGGGATAGTCCTGTAAAGTGTGAGAAACTAGGGATGCCGCCAAAACATGACGTCACTCATTCCCCGGCTGGCACCTGAGAGCATTGAACTGTGACCTGCTCCACTCTGCTGCCCCTTTTGTTCACAGCGCCTGGACCTCATTATGAGCTACATTTAATTATTCATCTGCCTTGTTACATATAATTGTCTTTGTACTGTGGGAAAATGTGTGGTGGGTCGAAGGTGACACTCAAAAACAACAGAACATAAACAAAAACTCCATCTCACAACAAATGAATTCAATTGTCAGTACTCTTCTGTTCAATTCTACAACAAAAATATCTCAAAGCAATTTGCTCATTAGGTTAATCGGCTAAAATGTATCATTACCATATAAAGCCTAGTTCCAACTGAGCAACAGAGATGAGGGATGATTTTAAAGTGGACAAAGACAGTGTGAATGTAATTCTGCTGGAGGGCATCTCATCTGACCTCATCCAGTTCCCTCCTGGTCTCTTCCTCCATTCTGCGGATGTCGTCCATGTTCAGCTCGATCCATTTATCAATCCAACAGAACAGCTGCCGATGGAAATTAGTGAACAAGCGCTTCTCTTGCTGTTAAAGGAAGAAGGTACAAAGTTCATTTTGGAAGGTGAATTTTGTGTAGTTCTATCTGAAGTCCACAAGATGTCATGAAAAGCCTATTTAAAGTCAGCATGAACTGGTGATCAAAATGTTGACATCGATACCATTTGGAAAAAATGCCATATAGATATTTTTAATATCATCTCATCATTTGGCAGCAGGTATATTAGGCTGCTGTCACTTTAAGACCTGACGGACGGATCCATTATGCTGTTACACATGTGTGTTTACGTTCACTTAAAACATAACTGACTGTTTACATGAATACTTGCCAAAATCGGCATTCTGTCTTTTTTTTATGTGTGTATTTGACTGTTTAAGCACAATATACAGCATAAGCAACGAAAAAGAACTAAATTTAGTGCCGAGATGCGGCTTTATGTGCGCACACTTTTGGGTGTGAGCACAAAATCTGCGGGAGTTAGTCAAATTATGCGCAGTCACACGCCAAACAATATTAATCCGGAGCAAATTAAGTGAGTGAGTGAGTGAGTGAGTGAGTGAGTGAGTGAGTGAGTGAGTGAGTGAGTGAGTGAGTGAGTGAGTGAGTGAGTGAGTGAGTGAGTGAGGAGAGGCGGGAGAGAGTGAGAAAGCGCAGCTGGTATCGTGTATCTATTCTGCAGAAAATTAGTATTGGAACCCAAACAGCAACACAGTGACACTATTTAACGTCTGGGAAGTGTTTCCTATATTTCAGATATGTATCGAAAAATCAATATTTTCGACAACACTGCATTGCACTTAGATTATTATTTCAGATGCCTTTTTAAAAGATTATATATATATATATATATACACATGTGTGTGTAATTTATTAATGTGATGCAAAGCTGAATTTAGATTTTACATTATCTAAATTCACATGATCTTTAGTGTCATCTGATCCTTTAGAAATCATTCTAGTATGCTGATTTGATGCTCAAAAAACAACCTTTTTATTATTATCAATGTTGAAAACAGTTATGCTGCTTAATATTTTTGTAAAGAAAAAAGTGATAAATTGTTTTCAGGATTATTTGATGAATGGAAAGTTCAAAAGAACAGCATTTATTTGAAATATAAATATTTTATAGAATACTATATTGATAATATTAATATTATATATTTTGTATAATATTATATATACAAAATACTTTATTGACACATTCGATCAATTTAATAGCTGTTCTTACAGAATAAAATTATTTCTTGAAAAATATCTTATTGACCCCAAAACCTTTCATTGGTAGTGTATATCAATGTGGTTTGGATCAGGTTGGTAAATATCAGATTTTGTATGGTTTTTGACTTAAAATATAAATAAAATTGAGCAAGATAAGGCAAAAAATTGCTGCCTGTCTAAACAAAGCCTATAGGCCCTATCATACACCCGGCACAATGTGGCATAAGTGTTTTTTGCTAGTTTCAGCCCAACGTAGTTATGATGTCCAGTGCCACGTTGTTTAAATATCAAATGCACTTGTGTCCATTTGTTCACCCATGGGTGTGCTGGTCTGAAAACGAGGTGTGTTCAGGCGCATTATTGGCGCGTTGCTATTTGGAGGCAACTGAAAACGTTGTGTTATTTAAAGGCCGCATTAGAAATATGTGCCTATAGGTGGGAGCACAACGCGTGTACACACACACACAGCAGCACACAAACAATTTTAAATATTAAAAATAAAAGGATTCCTCTCTGGAGAAGCGTTCAGTCTTTCCGCTCGCAAATTCCACCATGGTGCAAGCACAACTGGCTTTTAAAGGGAATGGGAGATGAGACTCTGATTGGTTTATTGCACGTTACGCCCAAAACACACCCATGACTCATTAAGACAGGGCTTTTCAAACTGGGGTCCGGGGACCCCCAGGGGTCCTCCAGAAAGTTCTAAGGCAGGGGTCTCAAACTCGCGGCCCGCAGGATGATATTTTGTGGCCCCCTTCTTGAGATCAAAGTTTAGTGTTAATGCGGCCGGCGCGTTGCTCTGAAAAGTACCTTTTTGCTGAATCGTTGCATGTGCAGCGCTTGCCGCGCTTGCTGCCCCCTTTGTGTGTGTGTGTGTGTGTGTGTGTGTGTGTGAGAGAGAGAGAGAGAGTTGGCTCGCCCCTCCCTCGTGCAGTATAATTGGTTGACACCGCGTGATTGACAGGAACAGACGAACGAAGCTGATCAGACAGTTGAAATGAATGTGGTCTAACAGTGCTCGTCAATGTCAAAATGATTGAGATGGCCAATCAAATCAAAGTAGGCGGAGTTTACGTTCTCTTTTGGCTCGTGCACACTGCACAGTCTTCACACACAGACGAGCGCGTCAATCTATCGCTTAATGTCGTTGCTGAAAGAGACTCTATTCTTTCCGGTGAAATCACAAAACAAAATGCAAACGTGTCCATGGTATTAATATACAATCATTGATGAACATCTTTGATTTTAATGAAGAAAAACTACACGAGAGCGGATTAGAACCCGGAACCTTTGACACGGTTGACAAAAATTCTAACACCAGACCACTAGAGAATTCAAAAGTTCATTATGGATCTATGTATTTATTCACTCACTCATGCAAAGAATATCGGAACTAATAATATATTTGACGCAAATGAATGCAAATATTGTTTACAAATAGTCCCAAAAAGATTATTTCCCAACTAGAATTAGACCTAGAATTTTGCTCACTGTTCTATTTGACCTGGTTACGGCCTTGCTGTGAATTAGTCTATTATTTAAAATAAAATTAAAATCATTCATTATTTCATATTACATGATTTCATTTCTATAGGCTATCTTTAGTTCAAATTCAGAGGAACAGTTCATGTTCAGAAGAAACATTTCTTGTTGAAGAACTGTTAATAATAAAGACTGAGAAGATTGGATCAGTTATGACCCAGAGTCTACCTCCAGCGGCCCCCAGGTAAAATGAGTTTGAGACCCCTGTTCTAAGGGGTCCCCAGAAAAGACAAAGCAAAAATGGATGAAGTCTACCAAACATTCTAACTGTTTCATTTCTAAATGTTTCTCTCCTTTCTTGCCGTATACATACTTTCCAGAATTGTATGTGTTTGTTTTGTATCTTTCTAGGGAGTTTTTCTCACTATAGTCCCCTTTATCTCGCTCACTGGGGTTCAAGGCGATATTCTTAACGCAGGATGTAAGCTGCTTACATTTATTCTGAAAGTTGCTTATACAAATCATTTTTAATTGAACATGTTCTTCTTCCGGTTTATACATCCAACCATGGGCGTCGGAAGCAAAAAAAATGTGGGTGGGTCCTCAGAATTACATTAAGTACAAATATACCGCTTTGCTTGCTAAACATATAGTTCGGAAAGACAAAGTTACGGAAATCGCCATATCATTGAGAGTGGCAGTAGTGTAGGGGTAAGACGCACAGCGGCTAGTTTTGACACAAATCGACCCGCGGTTCGAGTCCGCCTTTCGCCGAGCTCAATCTTCTCCCTTTTCCCATCACATATCAGATCGGAAAGGCATTTATTTTCAATAAAAATTAAGAAAATATTAGAAAAGTGGAAATAAAGCATCTAACATGTGTTTAATAATAAGTGTTTATCGATTAGGGGTCGGTAAACACACATGTGCTGAATGTTAGAGACGATAAAAGTGAGCGGGTCCAATATCATTGATCGTAAAAAGTGGGTGGGTCTTGTCCCATCCACATACAATGGTTCCGACGCCCATGCATCCAACATTAAGTATAGCCAATTTAAGTTTGAAAACAATATGTTGTATTTATAATGTCACACTTGCTATTTATCTAACAGCTTAAATGTTTTTCCTTACATAAACATATATAGATGGATTTTAGGAAGGGGGTCCCTCATAAAAGATTCATCATATTTGGGGGTCCTTGGCATCATAAAGTTTGAAAACCCCTGCATTAAGAGACTAGGTACAACCCTTTTGGACCATGCGCCTGACGCGCCAACCATTTATTTCCGTCGTTAAACTAGCAAAAGTGGATTCGAACACGCCCTGAGTGCACCTGCGCTTCAGACCATGCGCTCAGATTGTTTAAATAGGGCCCTATATGACAAGTGGGGGGAAAAAACAGAGAATATGATTCATTTTAATTTCACTAAGTTTCACACACTGACCTTCTGAATGAAGTTTTCCACTTTGTTTTGCAGGCCCCACCACTTGAACTTGACAGTAACCAGTTTGTAGGCACACATGTGTGGGCAGTCTGTCTTTTTAGGTAGTTCTTTCTACACAGATCCAAAATCCATTAAGCATTTGTATATAATTCCCTACTAATAAGCTTCCCACTCATACATCAAGCATGCACTTACTACATTTACACACATTTTAAACAAGTAAACAGCCATTTAGGGTGCTTTTAGATACCTTCCAATCCGGACCGAGCGGCCCTCTTCCGGTTTTTACAGACTTATACTTAGTGGGGTCTTCCTCTGGTTTATAGTCCTACAGGGAGATAACACTGATCATATTAGAAAGTAACTGGAGAAGGTAACTACTTTATCTAACTGAAGCTCACCTTTGGCTCCACCTGACTTCGGTCTGCGATGTCTATGTACACCACATCCACCTTCTTCCAGGTGTCTGGGTCTAAACCGTGAACCTATACAGATGAACGAGGAGAACAACAGCGTCAGGTTTTACACTAAACTGTGGTGTTAACACAAACAGCATACGTTACAATACTCACATTATCCTGCTGTCCCATGTCAGGTTTGTGCCACGTCTCGATCTTGATGAGGAAGTTTTCTTTCATATACTCATTCTAAAGACAGGGATAATCAATGAACAAACTGATAAAACTATAATTGATCAACAGACTTCAGTTTAGGTTGACTGCATTGACGTCTGTCCTCTCTCCTTTCACTGCAGATAAAGTTACTGTCTTGTCTTTCACTCAAACAGTGAGTGTTTATATGTGCTTGCGCTGTACATCTACATGTTTAACATGTTTGTTCATTCATATAGTAAGTGTGTGTATACTTGTGAACAGCGCATACTTACAGTGATTACTGAAGCGATGCAGGACAGACATTAGAAAAGAAAGAATATATAAATTAGACCATTTCTGTTCAAGAAAACAGCACATCTCATTTGTGACCCTGGACCACAAAACCAGTCATAAGTCGCACGGGTATATTTGTGGCCATAGCCAACAATACATTGTATGGGTCAAAATTATTGATTTTTCTTTTATGCCAAAAGTCATTAGGATATTAGGTAAAGATCATGTTCCATGAAGATATGTTGTACATTTCTTACCGTAAATATATCAAACATTTATTATTAGTAAATGCATTGCTAAGGACTTCATTTGGACAACTTTAATGGGGATTTTATCAATATTTAGATTTTTTGCACCCTCAGATTCCAGACTTTCTTTAGTATCCTATTTGCCAAATATTATCCTATCCTTACAAACCATACATCAATGGAAAGTTTATTTATTCACTCAATTTAAAAAAAATTACCCTTAAGACTGGTTTTGTGGTCCAGGGTCACATTTAAGATTGTTCCTATTTTAAGTCCATATGCAAATAATATCCATAACCAAACTCAAGATTGGTCCCATTCGGACTTTGAATAATTTCTCACAAATTCACATAATCACTTTGTTGTCATAATTGTGAGAAACAATGAATCAACTCAATAATGATTTCTGTTCGATTAAACACTCTAAACATTTTTTACTCTGTTTTTGATGAAAATTTTAGTTTTTTTTTAGATTCTATATTTTAAAGCAGGCATGAATACACAATTTTAAATACTAAAAGTCAGCATTCAATTAAAATCGACCCTATAAATGCATGTTACTAATCTTATTGTAAACGTTTCATCCATGCATGTTTAATTTTTTAATTTTGACATTGTAATTTTGAATCAAAATGATCTCCTCAACTCAAAATCAGCAACCAATTAATTTTCTTTTCCAAAAATCCTTTACACTCACAACATGGAAGAAAAGATCGCTTGCTACTACAATTTCATTCAACTTTAAGATATATTATTTCCTATTTTTACATGAATATTCCTGAAATGTCATATTGATTCCTGGAACAGATGTTTGGACCTTTTCCTGTGAAGGAAATGTAGAAGCTGGACCTTAATTGAATACCTCTGACGCACTACAATGTTACTGTATCTGTAGACACCTTGACTTGGACAGATGGCTGGAACACATTTTTTTCTAACAACTTACAGATTTAGAGGACAATTGGCCAATAATGATATCGGACGAATAGCTTTGTTATTTAATATTTGAGATACTACTGAATTATTCAAAAATGCATTACTACTCAATATTTGCCCTACAGTTTATTCAAACGCAAAACTGTAGACTTCAATTTCTTTTGAGCACTGCAACAAGATTTACAAATATCTTGATGAACACACTTCAGCAAATGGGGAGTCTGCCATGGATGTGGCTGTGTGAATGATGTGAAGGGAATGTGTCAGTATAATCTCAGTTTCCTGTGCTGTAACTCCACTCCTTCTCAGCTCAAACAGTGAATTATTCAGTGCTCGAGACACAGATAGGAAGACATAATAATAAGAAAGCAAGAGGAACAAAGAGCAAAGATATGTAGTGTGTGTGTGTTACCTGTACGGCAGTATGGGTAGGCGTTCCAAGCTTTCTCGTGAATGTTCAGTGCTGATGCTGGTGCAAGCATTCGTACAAACGATGGGACTTTACTGAAAAAGCAAAAATGCATACGAGATGTAGACATTTTTAACAAACAGAACGTTAAAGTGGAGGAATTTAACCAGATCAACATAGCAACAGTGGCTCAACCAATGGTGTGTGTTTGGGGTGGGGCTATCTGTTTGTTTGACCAATAACAGACAAGGGGAGTGTCCAGAGTTGACATGTCTATTTATAATAAGCAACTTTTGGGCTTTGTTTTTTTCAGGGAGTCATTTATAGATTTTGGCAGTCGCATGTTGTGTTTTTTGGTGCTTATATCCAGAATAGTTGCGTATTTGGACTTGTTAGTGGTTGGCTACCCTAAGGGACAAAATATATGACTACCAGAACCGCTGCTCCCCATACGCAGAGGTTCACGTAGGGATCAAACTCGCACCATCTTTGTTGCGCAAAAATATTCAGCATTAATATTAACAAACATAAATATATAATATATGAACGCAGTCAGCACACGCAACACCATTTATGCATTCGCCCTGCCCCGACTTCATGTTGCCAAGGAAGAGACAAAAGCGAAAAAATACAAAAAAATACAAAAAGCCCAAGATGAATCTTGTGCATTCAGGTATGTTCACAAACCTGTGAAACTTTATATTTTTGGCCATTGAAGTTAATGGGTGAGATTAATCAAACATGTTAAACGCCAATAATAATTTGACCACGAAATGCAATCTGTCAAATTGCAATATGTCAAAAGAAAGAACAAAGCCTCTGCTTTTAAACACAAACAAAATTATTCTATCTTAAAGGCACAATATTTAAGATTTTTGGATTAAATTATCCAAAAATTATTTTGTAGAAACCATGGAAACACCAAAGACACTTTAATATATTATGTTTTTTATTAGACAGGTGAGCAATCGCCCTCCTACGTACTTCTGTTCGGTATATTCTCTGGTTTTCTCCGGTCAAATTTTAACCGGTCCAATAAAGCACGAACAGAGGGAGTGGCTGAGAACGATGACATTGATGTTGTGCGCTAGTTTGAGATGACATACATCACGACCGAACGTTAGCGACTGGGCATTTCCAATAGTTTTAAACTTCAACAGAGTACCCGCCTTCAAGGAAGTTAACGTTTGTCAATGGAGAGTGGCCAGACTCTCTGTACAAATTAAATGTACGATAGTCTGGAAGGACCAAGCTAGTTTGGATACATTTATTGACAGAAAACAAATCATTTTTATATAGCTCAACTGTAAAGTTTGCTCTAATGAAGATGAAGGTTATTAGAAGGTATAACAAAGTTTCATAGAAGATTCCAAGATATCAGCCAACAAGCAAAACAGTGTGCACATAGCACAGAAAATACCGGACACAGGACAGAACACAAGCAGGAACTAAATACATGGAGATGATTAACACTAAGACAAAACATCTGTGATGATAGTTAGTGTCCATGGTGACTGATGAGTGGCGGGAATACGGAACACATGTGATGACTGAAAACCAAAACAAACAGAACATGACTGTGACATCAACACAATTAGTCTTATTGTTTAAATCTTGTTTTCTTGATTTACCGCGAGTACCATGTTTTACCATGCCTAATATCGATCTAGCTTACTGCAGTGTCCCATAGTAGCCGCCGAGCAAACGCACAGAGAAGCATAATAGCATAACTTTCAACACACTCAAATGTATCTAATATGATAAAACAGCGCCGTGTATGCATGACAGGAAGAAGCGGAAGCGGTCGTCTGCGGCATAATAAAAGCTCAGTGAAATCAAGGCGTCATCAAGCTACGCCTTTGGGTCACCTAATGGGGTCACCTAATGGGGTTTTGGTTTCCTTGCCACTGTTGCCTTTGGCTTGGCGTGCTCAGTTGGGGACACTAAATTTTTCAACTAAACATCGAAATAAATCAAATTAATAAACTAAATTAACCATATAAACTAAATTACTGATCTAATTATTGATCTAAAGCCCACACTGTCACCGTATGGAAATTGAAATGAACTGATGACATCAAATGACTATACAGCTTAATAAAATTATGCTGCATTATTTTCCTGTTTAACACTGTAAAGCTGCTTTGAAACAATCTACATTGTTAAAAGCGCTATATAGATAAAGTTGACTTGACTTGACTTGACTTTGTTTTGAAAAAGCAACCTCTAGAGGTGAACAATTACATATTGTGGCTTAAATGCATAATTTTTTTATCAACACTTGAATGTGGGCAAGTTTCATAACCATTTTGAGCAAAAAGCTGAGAAAACCGCGTTTTGTCTCCCAAACTTTGTTAATAAAACATTATTTATTGAACCCACAAACTGACTAACTATTTTGCCATCAGTAATATGAAGTTGATTCAGCACTTTCATGCTATTATAAGCGGCTTTTGATTTAACAGTAGGGAATGTCTTAAATAATAACATTTAGAGGGAAAATAAAGTGGCTGGCGTTTGTGTCTGATGAGTTTTGAGGACAATGAAATCGTTCATTTATGCAAGTGGTGCTGTGATGAATAACATGCCAGGGAAGTATGTAGGAAGTTTTTTAATGGGGCTAGAAACGGTTCAAAGAATAAAAGCGATCCATGTTTTTGGCAGAACATATAATGGAACTGGAACAAGATCCCTTTTAAAGGAATGCCTTATGCAGACTGTGTGATGTGTGTATGTCCCACCACCCAAAACCACGGGTTGCTTATTAGGCCTAGTTGCTTATTTTGGGCTTGTTTTTCAAGACCAGATCGCAAAAGCAAAACTTGGCAACACTGGGAGGAAAAGTCGAGCACCAAAATGACAAAACAAACAGTATATTTTTAATAAACTTGTGAAAGATAAAATTCATACTGGTTTATTGGAATGATGCAAGAATGTGTACTGTGTATGCTGAACCTATTTTTTTGTGCAATATTTGAACGTTAGCACATTTTATTAATACACTCATGTGTCTGGGTGTGTGTAAGTGTGAGTACCTCTGCAGGTGGTAGATTTTGTGTGTGTATTGTCCCTTCTCTCCATCTTTCTCGTAGGGTTCGTTCTTCAACACCTCCACACCCTCTCCTCCACCCGTCTCGTTCTTACTGGCCTCCGCTACGGAGTACAGCTGCCCGACCTGATACTGTAAGACACACAGAAATACATTTCACAATCTTAATAAACATATCTGCATTCAAATATGAGTTATATTTGAACACTGTTGTCTAATAATCCTGGTTTCTCCTGTTGATCATTCTCTCTCTCTCTCTCTCTCTCTCTCTCTCTCTCTCTCTCTCTCTCTCTCTCTCTCTCTCTCTCTCTCTCTCTCTCTCTCTCTCTCTCTCTCTCTCTTTGTGTGTGTGTTTCCCTCCTCTTCTGTTAATCTATGCTGAATAAACACAGATTGGTCAAAGAACAATGGCCTCTTTCATATCTTAATCACATTTAATCCTGTAGAGGATATAGTTAGAAGAATATAAACACAAATACACTCACACATGCAGTGCAGCACAATACAGAGTAAACACTGCAAAAAGACTGAAAATAAGCACAGACACAGATGAATGATAAAGGAATGTGAGTTTGCAGTCTGCATTGATTGTTATGCAATGTAAATACAGCAAAATAACTGCAAGAAACATCTTGTGCATAACAACAACAAAAATACAAACCAAGAAAACAGTTTAGTCCAATTCCTGAACAAATAAACTCTTATGAACTGGTTCTTTTTATTGAATCTATACAGCACGACCAGTGTAGTCTGATAAGATGACACCTGTTCCGAATGACACTTTTGAGCAGGTTTCTAATGAATAGTTCATGAATCAAGCGTAGCGTCGGTTCTGGCAGGTCACGTTAGTCAAGCGCGCATCAGCTGACTGTCAGCTGATCACGTCTACCTATAGGAATACGATGTCTATCACAGCATAAATATATAAGCTTCTTCAGTGCTATCAGCAGCTATCGCGTTCTCCAGAGCTCATTTACCCTCCTCCATCCCCAGATTATCCTCTCGTCCAGTCAGGATTTGGTATTCTGGTTCCCCATTCTGGTTCTGGTTCCCCTTGAATCAGACTAAATTACAGAATTATTTGGTACATTTAATTATATTACATTAATGATATCTGCAAATACATTATGTTGGTTCTGTTCTGTTTACTGTAAGGAAAGTTATCGCTGCTCTCCCTGCTTTTATCCATGCTAGGCTGCATGGATGCGCAGGGAGTTCTTGCCCAGAACAGAACCATACCGCCAATCCAAACTGTATGCTAATAGGCAACCAATCATCTTTGACGATAATGGTCCTGACAGAAATACATGTTATCAGTTTGAATCCTACACTGAACTGAATCCATCAGAGCAGTTAATGCGTCAACATCTGACTCACTTTCTGAACAAAAGTTATCAATTTCGGTGTATGAAGTATTTTTGTGTCAGAATCATATAATTAGCCAACTGACTGATTTCCATAACACATAGGGCCCTATCATACACCCGACACCAGGCGCGACGCAAGTGTTTTTTGCTAGTTTCAGCCCGACTCAGTTATCATTTTCACATCCAGCGCCACGTTGTTTAAATAGCAAATGCACTTACACATTATGATAAATAGCGAATCCGCCATGGCGTGAGCGCAACTGGCTTTTAAAGGGAATGGGAGATGAGACTCTGTTTGGTTTATTGCATGTTATGCCCAAAACACACCCATGATTCATTAAGAGACTCATTAAGAGACTACAACCCTTTTGGACCATGCGCCTGGCGCCAACTGTTTTTTCCGTCGTTAAACTAGTAAAAGTGGATTCGGACACACCCTAAGTGCACCTGCGCCATGCACTTCAGACCATGCGCTCAGATTGTTAAAATATGGCCCATTGTGTCAATAAAATGCTGTTGATACTAATGGCGCTAATTTTCAATTTGAAAAAAATGAAAATTCTGTCATTAATTACTCACCCTCATGTCCTTCCAAACCCGTAAGACTTTCGTTCATCTTTGGAACACAAATTAAGATATTTTTTATGAAATCCAAGAGCTTTCTGACCCCCCCTATAGACAGCAACGTTATTACCACTTTCAAGGCTCAGAAAGATAGTAAAGACATTGTTAAAAAAATCATCCATGTGACTCCAGTGGTTCAACCTTAATGTAATGAAGCAACGAGAATACTTTTTGTGTGGAAAAAAAACCCAAAATCATGTTGCTGTTCATGTAGTAAACACAGTGCAGCGATTCCGGGTTCTACGTCAGAATGCTGAAAAATAAGGTTGTTATTTTATTTTATTTATTTTATTTTGCACACAAAAAAATGCTGTTGCTTCTCGTCGCTTCATAAAATTAAGGTTGAACCACTGGAGTCACATGGATGATTTTAAAGATGTATTTATTACTTTTGTGGGCCTTGAAAGTGGTAATTAAATTGCTGTCTATAGGGGGGACAGAAAGTTCTCAGATTTCATCAAAAATATCTTAATTAGTGTTCTGAAGATGAACGAAAGTTTTAAGGGTTTGGAACGACATGAGGGTGAGTGATTAATGACATGTATTTTAAGATGATCTGCAAAAGATGCAACTGAACTGACATCACTAAAGGTTTTTTTTTTTTTTTTAATAGGCCTACAATAAGGGCTGGAAATGGGGGGTGGGGGTGGAGGGGGCGGGGCTTGGGAGTGAGTCCAAGGAGTGAATTTCAAGAGGGGATGGAGTTCCAGTTCAAAACGTAGAGGATTTCCATCATTTATCCACGTATATATTAAAAAATATATTGGGGCTTTCTGCATCTATGGTTTAAATTTTTTTTTAAATATCTCCAACTAGGGTTCCCTCGGCGATTCTCTGCCATTTCCACCACTACCAACAATAAATGTGAGCTTAATTATAAAAAAAAATGCTTAAATAAAACCAATTATTAAAAAACAGCATTCACACTATACACTACAAATGCCTTCTAAATTTGAATGGGCATGACAATATAAAAAGAGAAAATCTGCATATAGTAAAATGAGTCTATTGTGAGGTAGATGTTAAACTGAGAGATTTAGTGTCCTGACACACATGTTCAGTCTCAGCAGCCTCCACTTACAGTCTGAGCTGAGCCAGCAGCAGAGATTCAGCCTCCAGAATCTTACCTAGAAACAGCCCCACTGTCTAAATGCGGGTATTCCTCCCTAAACACAATGCCCATCACACATAAGTTTATGTGTGAGAGAGAACAGGAGAAAGAAAATGACGACACAGAGCAGACTGCCTATTCCTACCAGTTATAGAATTAAAGATATAGGAGTGAAAGAGAGAAAAGGAGAAAGGAGGAGACAGACAGACAGACAGACAGACAGACAGGCAGGCAGACAGACAGACAGACAGACAGACAGAGATAGATAGATAGATAGATAGATAGATAGATAGATAGATAGATAGATAGATAGATAGATAGATAGATAGATAGATAGATAGATAGATAGATAGATAGATAGATAGATAGATAGATAGATAGATAGATAGATAGATAGATAGATAGATAGATAGATAGATAGATAGATAGATAGATAGATAGATAGATAGATGCTCCCTGGCATGCTCCTTGTGTAGTGCATGGAACTGTGCGTGTGGTTCTGTATCTACATGCAGTGTCATCATTGCTCTACCAATCAGAGGCTTCGTCTCTCCTCTCAACCAATCAGAGGCCAGTAGCAGTATGCGTCACTTTGCAGCACTCCAACCTACATCACATATCATCATCCCACTCACTCTGCAGACCACACACACACACACACATAGCATCGGACAGGGTCTCGTCTGCAGCGGATGTGCTATTTTTTGTATTTGTGTGCCATATATCTATTTTTAAAGTAACACTGCATAAAAGTGTAATCTTTGTGATTGAGCAGCATGTGATGTGTGTAGACTATTTGAGAGTCTGGTTAAACCATGATTATAGTCCACTGATGGTGATGGACAGGCTAAAAGATGTGAGCTCAGACTAATCGACAGGCTAACAGACAGAAAGGATGTCTCACGTGCCAACATGCCTACAATGAAAGACAGCTTAGTGTGTGTGTGTGTGCGTGTGTGTGATTCTAAACAGGAAGAGGAAAAAAGATGGGAGTGTCACAAGGGGGCATAAACTACCCAGCTGCCCCCTTAAGCAAGTAAGCTTTCTTAATCCATCATTCCCTGTTGAATGAATGGACTCCAAGAATAGTACTTTGCCCTCTTGCTTTAACCATCATCCGCCAAATAAAACGTGTCTTTAAGGCTCCTGAAAGAAGATGAAGGATCAAGGCTTTAATTCGCATGAGCTTATCTGACAAGAGCTGCTCTCTGCTCTCAAAATGTGCCAGTCATTGTCGTTATTTATTTCTGTCCGCAACCATGAAGACTAATGACCAGTGGTGATTCTGGAAATTTTATGAAGATAGGGGGTACAGATGGTCAACATCTGCAGCAAGAGGCCAAATTAATATGTCATGAATCTTTGTTCTTGAAATGTGGATTCAAGATCTCATCCTATTTATTTTCTCCTCAAGCTATCTAAGAAACTTTAGTTCCCTAATATCTCTATTTCTCTAATATTTTTCATTTAAATGTCTTCTTCAATCCATTATAAATAAAAATAAACATATTTTAAGAGAAATAAATAAAACAAACAGTTATTGGGCTTTAAGGGCACTATTATAACGATCTGAGCGCATGTTCTAAAGCGCATGGCGCAGGTGCACTTAGGACGTGTCCGAATCCACTTTTGCTAGTTTAACAATAGAAAAAACGGTCGGCGCGTCAGGCGCATGGTCCAAAAGGGGTGTACCTAGTCTCTTAATGAGTCATGGGTGTGTTTTGGGCGTAACGTGCAATAAACCAATAAGAGTCTCATCTCCCATTCCCTTTAAAAGCCAGTTGTGCTTGCACCATGGCGGAGTCACTATTTACATGGCGGAATATAGACGCCCTCAACCTGACGAGTCAGTTTAAATTCATGTGTGTATTGCCACGATTGGTTAAATAATTAGAGTCAGTTTAAATTCATGTGTGTATTGCCATGATTGGTTAAATAATTAGAGTCAGTTTAAATTCATGTGTGTATTGCCATGATTGGTTAAATAATTAGAGTCAGTTTAAATTCATATGTGTATTGCCATGATTGGTTAAATAATTATCCAATTTCATTCGTTATTACTGCAAATAGGCAATTCTGATACATGCAATGACTATCCATTTTGACATAGACATTTTTATTTTTATGTACACAATAATAATCTTTTACATTGCAATCCTTTTAGTTTTAATATTTGGCATGTTTGTGTGCGGCTGTGTCCCTGTGTGTGTAATAAGTGGAGTGTACGCGCATTGTGCACCTGCCTATAGGCGCATATTACTAACACGTCCTTTAAACAAATAAAAAAAATTACTGGACGTGAAAATGATAACTGCATCGGGCTGAAACTAGCAAAAAACACTGACATCGCACCTGGCGTCGCATTGCACCAGGTGTATGATAGGGCCCTTACTCTCATTATTTGATTATTTTAGTTAGTTGTGCCAGTAGGTAGAGACAAGTGATTGTGATGAGTTTGAATCATTCAGTCAAACGATTCGTTCAAAACCATGATTTGTTTAGGAAATAAATGAATGAGTAAGCCATTGAATCATTTGCTCAACCAATTTGTTTGAACTCTTTCCCCACCAGCGTTTTTTTCAAAGTCGCCAGACACCACCAGTGTTTTTGACCATTTTACCAAAAATGTCATGGCCCCCAGAATATTTTGTTGTATTAATATCTGAATATGAAATATATCAAAAGAAAGAACAGATTTTTTTTTTTTTATTCTAGCTTCAGGCCTTCTTTTTTTATCAAGACTTGAATGTGGGTAAATGTCATATCTCGTCCTCGGTCGACATTTCATTCAGTAACATTTGGCAGTTTGGATTTATATGCTGTTTAATGTTGATGATCGTGTTATTTTACATATGCATATGATTACATATGCTATCACTTGTTTCTGCATCTTCTTCGCATGTGTTTTGACCATAGACTGTAAAAAATATGGACGTAGTGTCCGTGACATCACCCATAGGATTCTGATGAGCCGTTCTGAAGCGCAAAGAATGGACGAGATGGCTGTTGCCATCTTGGCAGCGCGTCATCGCGCGTCACTCCCGGATAATAGAAAATGGGCCAAGAGGCGGGACGTGGGACGTGGGCAGAGCTGAAGTGACGCGATGACTAATAGACAACAAATAAATGGCTATCCACCTTTCACTCGAAGTGGCCACGCCCTTAATTATGCAGAACTTTAAGGCTTTATATAATGTAAAGGAATGAGTTATAAAAAAATTCACCCCCTCACAGTTGTCATGAATGGCAAAATTAGCCATATAGACCAAAACCACAATTTGTACCAGGCTGTAAACATGTTTTAATCTGCTGTAAGATTGGGCATTTTAACATGGGGCTCAATGAGATTCTGCTCCCTTCTGGAGCCTGTCTCTAGCAGCCAGTGGATGAATTGCAGTATATGTCACTTCCGTATTGGTTTCAAGAGAAACTGCGGGAGGTTGCCGCTTGGTTTTGACCAGGAGATTCAGTACTCTTTCAGAAGATGTGTCATAGCGCCCCCTACCGTATAAAAGTGAAAACACAGAAAGCCGGAAAATTACATCAATGGGGAGAAGCGTTTTCTCACAAATTATGGAAATTTTCATCCATGGTGGGGAAAGAGTTAAAATTGTAATGTAAAGTGATTGAGTAAACCGCTCAATTCATGTGAATTCGTTTTACAATCTCTTTATGAACTTTTATACGGTAGGGGGCGTCAACTCTTTTGGAACGTCAAAGTGGTAGTTGTCTTACGAGTTTTGAACAACATGAGGGTGAGTAAATGATGACACAACATTTTTGGATGAACTATCCCTTTAAAGGATAATTTTCTGGGAAAGGGGCAGTCAAGCAGCCAGTCATATTTAGCTGATATCCGTAAACGTTTCAACAATAACAGTCATTACTCTGACAGAAAATACACCGATCAATTAAAAATGAAACTAGATATGTTCACCCACCCGTGGTTCATTCAACTCAATTTGAATCCAATCTGCTCAACATCCATTTAATTGTCTTAATGAATTCAATGCAATGCAATGCAAAAGTCTTTTTTAACATTTTAAACTCCCACTGTGTGCTAGGAAGGAGGCTCTGACCGGACATGACTTATATTAAAATGTCTCGTCCTAGACATATTTTATGTGACAGAACTAATTATGATCTAAATGGATCTTGGCTGACGGTACTTTTTTTGCAGAATATGCTGAGGTATGTAAAAACCAGAGCAGATGAAAAGAGGGGCCTCCAACCCTTTAATTTGCCTAATCCAGCCCAGAGAGAGGGTTTGTCCCCCAGGGCAGATCCCACCTGCACATTTAGGTCCACATATACCAGAAGATTACTAAAACATGATTTAAAGAGACATAAACAGTTGGAGTCCGGTAGTCTAAAAGCAGCTGAGGTGCTTTACTGTCTGTGATGAAATAATTAATCATGTGACTAGATCAAGGTGCAGTGTGTAATATTTGCAAAACCTGCCAAAACAGTGATTTCCATCATCCACACTCCTACAGATTGGTGCCGTTTGTGGTGCAAAAATCACACGCTGTACCTTTAAGGCACAATATGTAAGATTTTTGGATTCAAATATCCAACAAACACTAGAATAATGTTATACATTTTGTTGATATATGTTTGTGTACTTACATTATCCAAATGTTTCCAAGAATGTTTAAATCCAGAGAAATAAGCTATTTTATTTTTAACCAGGACAAGGACCGTGCTCGCCTATCAATGAGATCATACCCGCATAAAATTTCAACATTTTCACACGTTAAAAAATAAATACAACCTCACATCGTGTCAATCACGCTTACACACTGCCTCCAGAACTTCCGTCCGCCATAAAAAATATTCAGATCAGGTTGGATTTTCTGCGTTTTTCGCATCCGTTGCAAGCATTTTGAGAGGTGTTTTGACAATTCAGAGCCACCATACAAGCGAACGCCAAAATCCAGAATGACGCCTGACAAGTTGATCCACTTTGTCTCGCATCACAAAGCACTGTATGACAAACAAAGATTTTAATATGTGTCTCCAGTATCGCTAGCAAAGTATCAAACTGAGCCACTGACATCCTAAAGTAAACTTTGAATCGCTCAGGGATTCCACAGCTCGTTGATAAGGAGGTGGAACTCTCTACGCAATTTCAAGATTGGATGGACCCAATATTTCCACTTTCTTTTTCTCTTTTTAAGACGAGAGAGGACAACAAAATCCTCACTGCTTGAAGATTTTATAATGTTTTGCACTTTTTTTCGCTATGGATTAATTAATACGGATCAGACTTAGTGTGCCAAATGACAAATTTTTAGGATGACGAATACGGAAAAACGTATTCAAAAATGTACAAGGACCCTCGCTTTCCAATTGTATTTAGTAGAAACCATGGAAACACCAAAGATGCTTTAAAGGGATAGTTCACCCAAAAATGAAAATTAGCCCATGATTTACTCACCCTCAAGTCATCTGAGGTGTATCTTTCAGACGAATAAAATCTGAGTTATATTAAAAATGTTATGGCTAATCCAAGCTTTACAATAGCAGAAATAGTTGCTCTGCTTTTGAAGTTCATAAAAAATGCACCTGTCCGTCGAATAACGTGCTCCACGCGTTTGTGTAAGAAAAATAAAATCATTTTACAGATCACAAATGTGAATGAGGCTAGACGAGGAGAAAAGCTAAGAGAGAGAGGCAGAAGGAGTTGGTATCAAGTAACTTATTAGATATTCACGATCTGAATAGAATGACACACTAGAGGATCATGGGAAATGAGGAGACTGGGAGACACAGGGAATGCTCAGTCTGAATTGGGCAGAGGAAAGAATGAGAGACAGAGAGGACGCAAAGTGTGAGAATTGCTGACTAGGCCAAAAGCGCAATTATTAAAACTGGCACACTAAGAGAAGTGATGCATTAGTGATTCTGCACGGGCTGTACGGGATCAAACAGCGCGAGAGAAAAAAGATTCATCCTCTTGCTGAGATAAATGACTCATAAGTGACTGAATGGCTGTGATCTGTGGCTTATTGCACATGGAGAGCATCACGAAACTACATCGTGACTCTTCTGCTGTCAAAACGAGCTAAGACTGAGTCATCCGAACTCAACACATGCAAATCAGCGAATGATACAGCGCACACACATACCAAAACAATGTTTGGGATCAGTGTCATTACCAGCGTTCACAGCGTGCTGTACACAAACACATACACACACACAGTTTGCACTTACCTCCTCCACAGAAATCGGTAGGATCACTCGACTGCAAAAGAGAAAGAAAAACTATTAGAAAAATTATTTTATGAGCATGTTTGCTGTATCATGTGGTTACATCTCTAAAACATCACTAGAAATGAATAGGACGCTTTTTACTTCAGCCATTATTTTGACAATTTATTAAAATAGAACCACAATATGTAACATCCCGCATATATATTGGTGTCAACTATAATATATTAAATATAAAATATGACAACTGTTACAGTATATGCACATATATAGTATATATACAATTAAACGTAAATTTATTCAGACACTTCAGAAACACTTTCTCATATTATCACAGTTTATCCGCTATAGTTTAGAAAATGGTAATAAAATATGACAAGAACTAAACTATGTCAGAACAAATTCATCTTAATAATGTCAGATAACTTTGATAGAAAGGTATGTAATGGATTGCAATCAACCAATCAGCTGTTACATTTAAGTACACAATTAGATAATACCAATTTAGGTCAACCAATTACCAAGCAATGCTTAATTTTGTTCACTCTGTGGTGTAAAAGGTCGCATTAGCAATTAAAGAAAAAACACTTAAAGGGTTACTTCACCGATTATTTCAACCGGGTAGATTATTTCAACTTCACCGATTACTTCAACCGGGTAGTATATTCGAATGACCGTGCTTCCCTCGCTCATGTCCCCCTGAGCCGAGAGATTTCTGTATTTTTTGTCTGGAAAAAAACTCTGATGATGCAAAAGTCGTCATTTAGCGTCATCTGAGGATTTTTTCTGAGAGACTACAGCCAGTAGTAGGAGCTAGTTCCGCATGTTTTCAACCCACCCATAGGGGGTGGGATCTCACTCACAGAATGTAAAATGCGCACGGCCGCTCGGGCATTCATAACGGAGCGGTGCGGAGCAAAGCGAGTGTTTTCAGTGAATTCCTATTAAAGTTGAGCTTCCATAGGCATGAACTGAAAACACGCCGGACACGCACCGTGAATGACTGTGCGGCCGTGAATGAATGACAATGCGGCCGTGCTCATTTTAGTTTCGGTTTAGAATTAGCACCAATTCGGGGGCGGGTTGCTCGAATTGTGGGTTCGTTAGCCTATTATTCTTGATGAAAAACACATCAAAACCGGTACAATGACAAACTCACTTAAAGGAACACGCCGACTTTTTGGGACTTTAGCTTATTCACCGTATCCCCCAGAGTTGGATAAGTCCATACATACCATTCTCATCTCTGTGCGTGCCATAACTCTAGCTGTGTCTCATTTCGGAAGGCTGCATCCTCCGGAGGTCGCATTTGAAGGCTGCATGCGTCTGAAGGCTGTTTCATTTCAAAAAAGTAAGTAGGACACTCCGAATGCGACCTTTAAATGCGCCCTTCTTTTCAGGAATTCGGAGTGTGCATGAGGTGTATCCTTCGTTGCTTCAGATAACCCACAATTCTTTGCGTCGCCATTAACAACCGTCATGTTTTTTAAATATTATTTGAAAAAATGGCGCCGCCGGCAGATATACATGCAAGCGAAGATTTGGTGTTTAAACTTAAGTAGTTTAAAGCTTGTTTTTGTTTTTAAGCTGTATATACCTCAAATAGATAGTTGTGGTAAACAGGATTACAAGTGTTGTGATATTTTATTTTATTTTTTAAACGTTTAGAACAGTGCTTTGCTGTCAAGGCAAAACATTTCATAGTCATTTTCAAGTTATAAATAATTTTCATTCATATAACGTGTGAGAGCGCAACTCCACGGTGAACGTGTTGGCATAGCAACGTGATACTTCCTGCCTGTGTGTCCTACGGAGGATGTCTCGTTTAATTCTGATTAAGGACACTCCGTATACCGCATCCTTCACAGGATGTGTCCTCCAGAGGATGCAGCCTTCAAAATTAAATGAAATGAGACACAGCTTCTGTCTGACGCACCCACCGCTAGCCTAGCTTAGCACAAAGACTGGAAGTAAATGGCTCCATCTAGCCTACTGCTCAATAAGTGGCGCAATGATATTACACAGCGCCTGAAAATAGTCCTCAGCACACTCTCTGTGCAAGTAGGTTGTCACGTTGGTTATGTTGACAGAAGTTAGCCTATTTTCAGACACTGCATAATATCATTGCGCCGCTGCACCAAAGGTATGGAACAAAGTTCCTTGATTATTACGCAGGAATGAGAGTATAGTTTCTAGCCATATCGGTCTAGAAAATCGTAAATTTTCATTTTCCATCGGTCTTAGTACGCGATGTAACTATACACATCACAGCATGTAAATAGGAAAATGTTGCCGTTATTTTGTCACTTATTGAGCAGTAGGCTAGCTGGAGCCATTAACCTCCAGTCTTTGTGCTAAGCTAGGCTAGTAGAGGGTGCGTCAGAGTTATGGCACGCATGGAAATGAGAATGGTATGTATGGACTTATCTAACTCTGGGGGATATGGTGAATAAGCTAAAGTCCCCAAAAATTGGCGTGTTCCTTTAAATAGGCGCATTTCGCTTTGAAACCAAATCTTCCGCGATCACCTTTTCTGTCAGATGTTTGCTCTCGTGATGAATAAAATCTGACGCCTGCTGTGTTTGTGCTGCGACTCTCATTCGGCTCACACTGTATTAGTTCAGTTTTTAATTGTAGTGTCTGTTCTCTAACTGAACTAAATTATTTTATTATTATAAAAAATTAAAACGACGGTGGGCAAGTGATGTAACCGGTAGGCGTGGCTTGGGAGTGGCCTCATAGGGCAGCGAAGCAAATGCATTCTGGGAGTTGTTGTCTTTTATCCACATAAGCCAAAAATACATTTTCTGGCTTTTCTCAGTCTAGAAGGCACCAATTTCTAAAATAATTTCACATTTCCACAACATAAATGACCCAGTTTAAATACACATTCATCTTTCCAGCGGTGAAGTATCCCTTTAAGCAAAACATGGTCAGATCAAAGTGTCTGAATGATGTTGGCCCAAATTTTTATACATTTTGTATGCTCTTTTCGATTCGATTTTTGACAGTTGATTTGGTCACCAGTAATGATCAGAATAATTTTGCAGTGCACAGTGTTTTGGAGAATCCTAATTGTGTTATATACCCTCCATTTCAAGGCAATTTTTTATGTTATTCCACAATCATTTTCAGCTCACCTCATATTCCTAACTTTGAGCGCTTACAACAAGAATAGAGAAACTATAATGCAATCTCAACATCAGGAACTGCTTGGTTTTGTCTCTTCAACAAATGTTATATTTAGTGGCCTAAAGTATCATAATACAAAATGAATCTGTTCATATTAGCAAACCTATAAAAGCTATTTCTTGTCAAGAGCATCTCCAATATCTGTGTACGGTTTCTGGACGGTAGTTGGCAGTGTACCAAACTCTGTGCAGCTTGCATATATAATCAATACTTCTCAGGAGTAAGACAACACCACCGCTGCGCTCCATTCCAGCACAGCTCTCTCATTATCTGCCTTATGACATGAACACACACACACACACACTTCAGACTTATGAGGCCTTCTGTGACAGGAAGCATGAGCTTGTTAGGTCAAGGACAAGGTTCACCTTTAAAGTCGGTATTAAACAGATGTTGCGATAGTCTTTCCTGTTGTGAATTTGTGTCATACAGTATGTGGATCAGCTTCTCAAACAAGATGGGAAAAATGTAGGACGGGACTTGATTTTGTCTATTGGGAATTTACTGGATCGTTTGCTATAGAGTGCAACAGTCAGGTTCCGGAAATAAAAACTCATTTTCTCCATTAGGAAATTGATTTTTAACAATAACATATAAACCTTAAAAGACAACCCTACTGTGAGCAGTTGTTAAACGATGGTAGCCTATATGCTTTTGATGAAGCCTTCGGCCAGCATTATTTCAACTTATTTTTAAAATGATCATGTTTAACATCGGAAGCTGTGGTGACAAACTGTATTACCCATGATTCTGTACAGAAAATCCCACCAATCAGAGCTCTTTAGCTCCGCCCACTCCTATTCACTACTGTAGGATCTAAATCCAAAGCTTTAAGCTACTGAGTTGTCTTGGTCCCGAAGAAAATAGGTTGACTGACTTTCTTTGGTGTTACGTTGTTTACTTCGTCCATAAGAAACGAGAAGACCATTCTTCCGTTGCATCACTATACACGGTTTATTGGCTCCACAAACACCACAGTGCATAATCCATTTGAATATTCAATACATTTATCCAAAGGGAAATTTATATCTGTTCACCGCTGTTGCGGTCAAAACCTTTTTGCCCTTCCGAGTCAAAACACCTACCTACAGCATAAGGAAGGCTACCTATATACATTGATCTCTCAGTAATGTTCACAGCGCCACTCAGTGGTCGAAATAAGAATAACATCACCCTTCCAAACACATTTTGGCTCCTACAACTACAAATGATGTAATATCCCTAAGTTCTCAAAAATTTTATATTTAGCCTCGTGGTTAGCGTGCCGACATATAGCACATTTGCCGATCCCGTTTACCTCTCTCTCCACCCCACGCTTTCCTGTGTTTCCACCCTATCTTCTTTGCATGTGTTTGGGTTAGGAAATTCAGTGCTCTTTCAGAAGATGCGTAATAGCACCCCCTACCGCATAACAGTGAAAACACGGAAAGCCGAACATTTTCGTCAATGGCCGGGATAGAGTTACTTCAATTCTGTCAAGACCATTATCGTCAAAGATGATTGACAATTATCATATAGTTTGGATAGGTGGTATGGTTCTGTTCTGGGCAAGAACAAACATGGATAAGAGCAGGGAGAGCAGCGATAACCCCCCTTACAGTAAACAGAACAGAACCAACATAATGTATTGCAGATCTGATTCAAGGGGAATCAGAATGCCAAATCCTGAATGATGAGAGGAGGAGCTGGGGATGGACAAGGGTAGCTCCAGAGAACGTTATAGCTACTGATAGCACTGAAGGAGCTTATATATGTATGCTGTGATAGACATATCGGTACCCTATAGGTACAGGTATATCAGCTGACGGTCAGCTGATGCGAGCTTGACTAACGTGGCCTGCTAGAACTAAAGCTACGCTTGATGGTTATGAGGCCAACAGTCAACTTTTTAAATTAGTAGTTGTATATCAAAGTTTGCAAAGTTATGATTGACTTCGTTACTGGATGGATTGTTCTTATAACGCTTAAAAGGGGTCATGAACTGCACTTTTTTATTTTATAATGTTCTCTGAGGTCCACTTATAATGTTATCAAGAAAAATCTTAATTTACACGTAAAACTTTATTTTCCGTTTTCTTAGCTATTTTCTATCCTGTTTTTGACCCTCTCTTTTGATTGGCTTTCCACATTCAAGACTTGAAAGTAAATGCCCACTGCTATGATTGGGTAAACATTGTGCATATTAAAGTAAGTACTTAAAGTTACCACAGTTATCATTGACAAAGGATGACTTACAGTGTTTTGTGTAAATGAAATTATGAAGGAATGTTTCGTGTCGTTCTTATAGGCTATTCACAGTCCTTCCTTTTTGATAAAGTGAAAAAAGTATACTGTCATTTGTAGGGTTGTGTTTTAAATAAATGAAATGTGTTGTCATGCCTTTCTGATGACAAAACTCACTGAAGCTTTTATTCAGGATTACAGCGAATGGCTTTGATCAAAACAATAAAAGCAGCATTCTCTACCTGCTTTGTTCCTACAGTATAAATACTCAGACTCAGTACATATCAAACGATCTGTATCAGACAAAGCAATAGTGACACATGGAAAAAACACTGTTACTCACACTTGTGTGTTGCGACTTTACTGTCGGATCCAATGTAGTTGGCACTGGATCATCTTTTCTCTCTGAAAAGTCGAACTGTGTCATGTGTAATGAATGTATAATGAATCTGCAGTAAAATGAAGCAAACCAACGAACGAACAGTGTCTTACTGACTGGAACTTCATTAAACAATAAAGTTCATCCACGCTGTCTTAGGATCACAAGGATAAAATGCAAAAACTGAGGCATCTCTGTAGTTTTGCTGCTGGAGTAATCCTGTCTTGTATTTACTACTACATGACGTGTGAATCAGTGGGCGGGGCTAAAGAGGCAATGATGTGGAAGTAGGCGTTAATCTTCTGCAGAGCCGGTCTTGATGTAATAATGTGTCAAAGTCAGTTTTTTAGTACAATTTTTTTAGTACAGTGATCTCTTATATGTCAAATGATCAAGGAAAAATGTATTTCTCGATTCATGACCCTGTTAACAAACCCCTATGGGAGAAATGAATGGAAAAAATACTCATCTGAGAGAAAAAAAGGGATGTCTCTGCAATATGGAAGGGAAGTTATTTTAATGAAATATTATGAGGCCACATAAATTAAAATAAATAATGATGTGCACGGATAAAATTTTCACCAATGTCATCTGAACAAGTAAGTAACATGTCTGGCACTTTTGTTCTGACCAACTGAGAAAAAAAAAAGGCATTACAATAAATTGCGCTAGCATCGGTGATTAAATCTAACGATCGCTTAGCTCAAACCATGAAAATTATTATTTATGTTATACTTTGTTCTCAAATTGTTAATGTTACAACATCAGCATTGCGTGACTATGTGTAGTAGTAGTAGTAGAACTTTATTGTCCCCGTCGTGGGGCAATTGGGTTTGCGGCACAGTCGCAAGGCACAACATAACAGGACAGCAAACATATAATACAACAATACAATACAATTCAATGCACTATACACCCCTGCATCTGACCAGGCCAGCTGGACATCTAGCTTATTTAGACTGATTTAAGGCTTTTATGGCTTGTGGTACAAAACAAAATTTTGATCTGTTTTTGGTCAGAAGGGGTGGGCATAAGCGATGCCTAGATGGCAATAATTCAAAATGAGATGCCAGCGGGTGTGTATAATCACATAAGATATAATTTGCCTTTCTCATCATTCTGTCTTTGTAAATGTGTTCAATGCTTGGTAGTGTTATCCCAAGTCATTTGCTGGCAGTAGTGACTGTTTTTCTAATTACCCTTTTCTGTGATTCAGTGGCATTTCTGAACCAACAAATGATGCAGCAAGTTAAAACACTTTCAATAAAAGCAGTATAAAACATCTGAAGCATTCTGTTATTAACATTAAAAACAAGATTATTATAGATTTCAACTTCTGTACAGTCTAATCTTTTGCTTTTGACTACGGGTGAATCTCCAGTTGTCACTGATGATTGTCTTTTGGACCTTTCTGGATTATAATCCTCCATCAAAATGATACATTTAAATGATAAATCTATAAATCATCCGCCACCTGGAGCATTCTCACATGCGATACTACTACTAGCTGGACTTCTTTATGTATACAGACCAAGCAGCAACCTCCCGCAGTTTCTCTTGAAGCCAATATGGAAGTGACTTAAACTGCAATTCATCAAGTGGCCACTAGGGACAGGCTCCAGAAGGGAGCAGAATCTCATTGAGCTCCATGTTAAAATGGCCAACTTTACAGCAGAAAAAAAACATGTTTACAGCCTGGTACAAATTGTGGTTTTGGTCTATACGGCTAATTTTGCCCTTCATGACAACTGTGAGGGGGGTGAATTTTTTTATAACTCATTCGTTTACATTATATAAAGCCTAAAGTTCTGCATAATTAAGGGCGTGGCCACTTTGAGTGACAGGTGGATTGCCGTTTGTCTGCTGTCTGTTAGTCATCGCGTCACCTCAGCTCCACCCACGTCCTGCCTTTTTACCCATTTTCTATTATCCGGAAGTGACACGCTGCCAAGATGGCAACGGCCAGCTCAACCCTACTTTACGCTTCAAAACTGCTCTTCAGAATCCTATGGGTGACGTCACGAACACTACGTCCATATTTTTTTTACAGTCTATGATACAGACGTGACGTAATGACGCAAAGACAAACGACGGCATGCTTGAATTTCCCATGGAAAGCTATCAGCACCACTTAAATCATAATACATTATTATAAGATCAGCGTTGTGAAGTGGGCTATGGTAAGGAGATAGTTTTGAACACTGGCTGGTTATGTACTTGCTCAAAAATTGATTTTGGATAATTTTGCAGCTTTAATGTACGAGAAGGTCTTTGGCAAGAAGTTCACACGGTAATGAGAATAAATGGTAATGATGATTTTGATATTTTTACTGGAAAACAAGTCAAAAATATTCTTTATGAACATAATTTTTCATTATATAACCCTTCGTAGGGGATTTTTGTCCTTGCCATTAATCAGATGCTTCATAAACTCAGTGTGAAGTCTCACCATTTATGAAACGCAGTGGTCGCACAGGTGTGTTTTACTGTTTGCTATTAGCATCTGCTAATAGCAGGAGTCACCTTGCCCTCCCAAGCATTGCCTGCGTCCTGAACAGGGACTATCGGTCACAGTGGTGGATTCGGTGTCTCATGTACTCTGCCTCGATGACACCCTGGCTACTTTCTGCATTATAAATGCCTTTGCCCGCATGGCTGCATTTCGCTGTATAAGACAGGCTTTACTTATTGTTTCAGTAACAAGACAATCAAGTTTACAAATAGATTCTGAAATTCAATATTCAGAGAAAAGGTCAGCTTCTCTACTTTACTATATAGCTGAAATGAACTGCATTCAGCCAGAGTTGAGGACATAATAATGTGATATTGATATATATGTTGTATACATTTTATGTTAAACTTGTCCTAAAGCCAGACTTTCAATCTTAAACCATGGAAATCCATTATGAAAATATGAAATATTGCATAGTTAAATGATCATTAAAGTTAAATAATTTCAATATTTATTGAGTCATTTTTTTTTCAAAAGATGTCAGAAGAGCCTGAGATTAAATATGAGACTTGATGTGTGGATAAAATAAAGAAAAAATCATTTATGAACACTTATTAACTTTTTTTTTATTAAACATCATTTCAGGTCAAGCTATAATTTTGTTGAATAAAGCCAAAAATGTTAAATAAAAAATTTAAATAAATTATTTTATTGTGCGTATTTACAGTAGGATACATAAAAGCTAAAAAGATGACCTTAGTACGACAAAGTTGGTTCCAAAAATATCTAAAATTTTACATTTTTAGAGAAATGTCAAAATTACAGAGTTAAAAGTGTGATGCATTTATATGTTGGATATTAGTGAGACTAATTAAACTAGTCGGATAGAGAAAAGTATTTTAAGAGAGTTTATTTTCTAAAATTCCACAAGCCAGAAATTCCATAACGCCAATATAATCTGTAACATTGCTATGATGTTGAGGCATGAGTGACTAAAAAGGTATTTTATGGTTGATAAGAAGTCGACCCAGCAGACATCGTGTCTAGATCCTGGAGGTAAACTGGATCAGAGGAAAGTGAGTAAGAGACACACACACAGAACAAGAGGTCACTGCTTTAGCCCACATACACAAACTACTGATGGCTAATAAAAGTGCAAAAATCCTTTTAGCTGATGGATAACGTCAATGGGTCATTTATAATGGTATCTCATGTTTTAAGTTTATTGCCATTTTAAAACACATTTTTACCTTCACTAGTGTCATTTAAATAGTTATGTGTTGTGACAAACTATTTTTAAAGTCACCATGAAATCAAAATGATTAGGATATGGCTGTATTTATTATAAATGATTTATCTGCACATCATAACTTTTTTTTTTTTTTTTTTTTAAATGTGCCCATGCATACGCCCTCGTCATTTTTAATCAAAATAACTTCCCCTCCCTCTTACAGCGACAACTCTACTCTTCTCTGATGATGCGTTTACTGGCGCGAGGGCAGGACAACCTGTCACTCACATGACATCACAGCAATACCAAATGACTATCGCGACTGCCATTTTAAAACAACAAATATTCCATGAATCTCTCAAATATGAGGTCATAAAAGTACATGTATAATAATGAAGTTTGAATTTGATCTAACAGTAATCTGCATTAAGTATAACTGATCAAAATTGAAACTAAAACCATTCCTATTTCTATTAAAGGTCTAATTCTTCACCCGAGTGTATTTTTAGTGCTGAAAGTTATTTTTAGTGCATTATTGAATGCATGAAGTACCATGGACAGCAAACCCCGAGGGACCTGAGGTGTACAAGCATCCACTTTAGAGCCAAGAGAACCTGCTCCTCTTAATAAACGTGTCATTTGTAGGCTATTTTCCCAAAACATGAAAATGAAAACTATTCCATGATCCATTAAACCAAGCTGCATATGATACATTGTAGTTTTATTTTTTCTAAGAACGGACACCTCGTTCTCTACGGAGCCCTCTCTCAAAACCTCCGTGACGTGGTTTAAAGTGACGTCAGAGAGATGCCGGAGTATGACAAATGATGATAATACGTTAGCGGCGCGTCCTTGTTACAGGCGTCGCGTTGTAGAGATTCAGCTCGTGGCTGAGTCATTCGGAAGATGTGTGTGTGTGTGCATTCCTGCACGAAAGAACACCTCGACAGCGGAATTAAAGAGAAAGAGGTATTTCTGAAGGACACACACTGGGAGAAACCTGAAGTGCACTGCGTTTGAGTCCGATTTAAAACCATTTAGACCATTTTCAAACCATGTAGCCTTCCCTGCTGAGAGAGAAAAAGATGGTTTGCTTGTGTTAACTGGTCCAACAACTCCCAGCCTGTCCTAAGTTTACACAGTAACCAGGGAAGTTTAAAATGCGCTAAATGTATAAACGCACGCGAACAGAAATCGGCTTTGCGCGAGTAGCCTATACGTTAACCATAGCAACAGCTCCACGATAGCTGTCTGTATCACTGGGTAAATCGACAAAACTAAATTACTGTCGTGTTTTTAACTTTATTACAGTGGTTTTACACCTCATACATGTAGCTTATAACAAAAACCGCCAATATCTGTTCTGTTGAAAACGATAGTTTGACGATAGGGGCGCCAAAAACAGAAAATTACTGACAGAAATAAAGTCATGGAACAATTCACACACTGCCAAAACCCATCTAAAACCAACAGACACACCAGGCTGGTCTTTTTCCCCCACCAGGGACATCAGAAAATATGTGATATTATTAGTTTTGAGATGAATAGAGAGCCTCATATGGTTTCAGTGACCTTTCTGACGGTGCCTTCTGTGTTTGTGGGTAGAGGTTATTAATATTTCAAAGGTGACTGACGGGAGGAGGTTTGAAGTGAGATATATTATCAAGTTAGTTCAATGAAACGGGCGCAAGGTGAACGGATCCAGTTGAAGCGCAGGACGGTTAAGCGAAAATGTGAATATAGCATATCCTATTGCCACATGGTGATGAATGAACTGGGATGTTTCTGAAAGTATTAGTATAAATACACAGGCGCCATTTAATATCGGAACGCGGTGTGCTCAATTCGGTCCGTTTCACCTTCACGAGCGTATCAATAACACAATGAAGAAACAATTGAACTCGTTTGATAAGATATTTCTGGCAAAAGGCGTTTCATTGATTAATGGTAATAATAATAATCCGGGGGAAATGTTATTGCACCACAGACACGTTTTTAAACGCATATAAAGTGTATTGTAGGCCAATGTAAAATGATAAATAGGCTATCAACAAAGACATTCTGCCTGAAAAGCCTGAACAAATAATTACGACCAAGGGCTTTTAAATGTGAACTGTCATAAAGTCAAGTTTCCAATGTCGCCATGGCCTCTGGTACCTGCGCTGGATGGACAGACAGAGGATGCTCTCATTACAATCGGATCAAAAAATAACGCTGCACTTACAATTCTTTAATGAGCATTTTCTCCGGTGCTTTTTGCCGTTCAAAGATAACGTCGTTTTGCACCTGGATGAATCCAAATAGGTGTCGAGTCCTGCGTTAGTCCCGGTGTCTCGGTCTACCCCACCTCACCCGCTTCTATGTCATTCTAGGGACCGTTTTTCTATTTCCCACAGATTCACTTCCTGATCAGGGCCGAGGGGGGCGTTAACGACAACCCCTGATGCCGTGACATACGAGTGATGTCGTCATAGGGGAGGGGGTGATCGTGGTCAGCTTTAATGCTTTATTTAAAAGGAAAAACGGGGACGACCGTCGGTGGATGTTCTGAGGTGGTCTCTTGTGTGATGTAACAGCTGGTGGTCGCATAGTTTCTATATATCAGTCAAATTACAATCTGTCACAAATTATGTAACGATAAACTGGTGCAGTCTATTTTTAGCACATCTGGGGACAGATCCCACCATCCGATTATTTTCATGTACTTACAGTATGATCTGCACATATGCACATACTGTCTCCCATTCACACCGTTTATTTAATATATATTTCAAAACCAGATCCAATGTATTTGTTTGGACTAGTAATCCTAATAGAGCATTTTAATAAAGAGTCAGATCTTCACTCTCGTTTAATGTCGTCTACAGCTATTTCTTTTCCTTCCATTTTTGGGTGAACTATCCCTTTAAGGATGCCCAAATATGATGATGAAGGGATAACTGCAGCTATATAATTTCATATTTGCATTCATTTAGACTCATTTATACAAATTGAGAAAAATATTGTATACAAATATTACAAATAAAATATTTGCATTAAATAATTGCTTAATGTTGCCTACTAAAAATATATTTTTCAATAAAAATCGATATTTTAATTGATATCTGTTAAAAACTAGGACTGTCATGATTAAAGCAGAATACAAAATAAACAGTGTTGGGGGTAACGCATACAAGTGACGACGGCTTGTGGTACCATCACAGAGGGGGAAAAAATCCCTTTCCAGAACATTTTCATTCAACGTTCCCAGCTGGTGGAACGATCTTCCCAACACCATCCGAAACGCAGAATCATTGACATCATTCAAAAGTCAACTTAAAACTCAGCTCTTCCGTGAGCACTTAACCTCATTAAAAAAAAAAAAAAAAAAACTTTCCTTTCCTCTTTCTCTTTCTTCTTCCCTCCCTACTCTAGCCTGTGCTACACTGAGCAATGTACACGGTTTCAGGATTTCAGGCTCTTATTGCGCTTCTCGACTCTTCATGACCAATCGCTTCATGTACCACCAAGTTGTAAGTCGCTTTGGATAAAAGCGTCTGCTAAATGCATAAATGTAAATGTAAGTTATGTAATCGCTTTTCAAGTAAAGTAACACATTACTTTTAAATTTACCAAGCACTTTCTGAGTTACTTTTTCAAATAAATAACACAAGTTGCTTTGTTTTCCCATTTATAGATTAATAGGGTACAACGGGGCTCACCGGAGCAAAGGACGCCTTTGATTTTATTTTCCTCTAAACCACTAGATGTCACAAAAACTTGCCACAGCACTTTCCAAAACATCCGGTTTTGAAGATGCACGTGGAAATTTGGCTGGTTCTTGACGCAATACGGACAGCAATGCGAAGTTGATTCTGTTCTAATTTTATCTAATATTTGATTTGTTTTAAATGTTGTAGATTTAAGTAGCAAATGATGACAATTGCTAAAATGAATGTCTATGCTTTGAGACAAAGGTCTTGTTAATGATTTTCAGTTTTGTTCAAGGTAATTAAAGCAATGAAGAATATAGTATGTATTTGGGGTAAAAAGCGCATCTGCTGTCGAGGCTAAAGGCACAATAATTAACATGATAATACGTAGTTAGCTGACTTTTTCTTTTGTTGACATGACTTGGTTAAATTCAGATGGCAAATATCATACACTCTCACTTAAAGGATTATTAGGAACACCTGTTCAATTTCTCATTAATGCAATTATCTAATCAACCAATCACATGGCAGTTGCTTCAATACATTTAGGGGTGTGGTCCTGGTCAAGACAATCTCCTGAACTCCAAACTGAATGTCAGAATGGGAAAGAAAGGTGATTTAAGCAATTTTGAGCGTGGCATGGTTGTTGGTGCCAGACGGGCCGGTCTGAGTATTTCACAATCTGCTCAGTTACTGGGATTTTCACGCACAACCATTTCTAGGGTTTATAAAGAATGGTGTGAAAAGGGAAAAACATCCAGTGTGCGGCAGTCCTGTGGGCAAAAATGCCTTGTTGATGCTAGAGGTCAGAGGAGAATGGGCCGACTGATTCAAGCTGATAGAAGAGCAACTTTGACTGAAATAACCACTCATTACAACCGAGGTATGCAGCAAAGCATTTGTGAAGCCACAACACGCACAACCTTGAGGCGGATGGGCTACAACAGCAGAAGACCCCACCGGGTACCACTCATCTCCACTACAAATAGGAAAAAGAGGCTACAATTTGCACGAGCTCACCAAAATTGGACAGTTGAAGACTGGAAAAATGTTGCCTGGTCTAATGAGTCTCGATTTCTGTTGAGACATTCAGATGGTAGAGTCAGAATTTGCCGTAAACAGAATGAGAACATGGATCCATCATG
Source organism: Romanogobio albipinnatus (assembly GCA_023566225.1). Lineage (NCBI taxonomy): Eukaryota > Metazoa > Chordata > Actinopteri > Cypriniformes > Gobionidae > Romanogobio > Romanogobio albipinnatus. The sequence goes on along the minus strand of CM042259.1, from coordinate 10,602,830 downwards.
ACTTGTTACCACTGTGCAGGTTCGTGGTGGTGGTGTAATGGTGTGGGGGATGTTTTCTTGGCACACTTCAGGCCCCTTAGTGCCAATTGGGCATCGTTTAAATGCCACGGCCTACCTGAGCATTGTTTCTGACCATGTCCATCCCTTTATGACCACCATGTACCCATCCTCTGATGGCTACTTCCAGCAGGATAATGCACCATGTCACAAAGCTTGAATCATTTCAAATTGGTTTCTTGAACATGACAATGAGTTCACTGTACTAAAATGGCCCCCACAGTCACCAGATCTCAACCCAATAGAGCATCTTTGGGATGTGGTGGAATGGGAACTTCGTGCCCTGGATGTGCATCCCACAAATCTCCATCAACTGCAAGATGCTATCCTATCAATATGGGCCAACATTTCTAAAGAATGCTTTCAGCACCTTGTTGAACCAATGCCACGTAGAATTAAGGCAGTTCTGAAGGCGAAAGGGGGTCAAACACAGTATTAGTATGGTGTTCCTAATAATCCTTTAGGTGAGTGAATATTAAGTTAATCACCATATTTGTAATGAAACCATCATATTAAAAAATATTTAAAAAAATTAAGTATTTAAGTATATTGTTAGATCAAATAAAAAATATATATTTAAGTATATTGTTAGATCAAATATATATATATATAAAATATCATTTATTTTAATACAATTATATAAAATATTTTAATATGTTTTTATATTAACATATTTTAATGACAGTTTATTGAACAAAAATTAAATATTTTATTTATCAAAAGAAACAGAACATTTTGTTTAAATAGCAAATGCACTCGCGCCCATCTGTTCGCCCATGGGCGTGCTGGTCTGAAAACGAGGTGTATTGGCGTGTTGCAATTTCGAGGAACTGAAAACGCAGTATTTTTGTGTTATTTAAAGGACGCGTTAGTAATATGTGCCTATAGGCGGGTGCACAGCACAACGTGCGTACACTCTGCTGATTACACACACAGGGACGTGCAGCAGCACACAAACATTTTTAAATGTTAAAAATAAAAATATTCATGTATTAATTTTACAATGAAAAAATTATTATTATGTACATAAAGATAAAAATTCCTACATGTCATTATGGATAGTCAATCCATATCGTGGCAATACACACATGTATTTTAACTGACTCGTCAGATTGAGGGTGTCTATATTTCGCCATGTAAGTAGCGAATCCTCCATGGTGCAAGCGCAACTAGCTTTTAAAGGGAATGAGAGATGAGACTCTGATTGATTGGTTTATTGCATGTTACGCCCAAAACCCATGACTCATTAAGAGATTAGGTACAACCCTTTTAGACCATGCGCCATGCACACCGACCATTTTTCCCGTCCTTAAACTAGCAAAAGTGGATTCGAACACTCCCTAAGTGCACGTGCTTTAGACCATGCGCTCAGATCGTTAAAATAGGGCCCTTGGTTTGAAAGGGCATTTACATGTGCCAAAATTATAACTTTTTTTTGTAATTAAAACAAGCAAGCCCAGCCCAGGAGAGAAAAAGTTACACAAAAGTAACCTAACACATTATTTAAATAAAAAGCAATGAACACAATTAGTTACTTTTTTAGGGCCTAATGCAATATTGTAACACATTACTTTTAAAAACAACTTTCCACAACACTGAAAATAAAGCAGTTCCTCCCACCGGTCAAATTAATTTTCATCAGTGAAAACAGTCTTGTGTTTTTCTTGAGTAGATGTTTTGAAAAAATTATTAAATAAGGTATATTTTATTCTACAGTAAATCTATTATAATAGACACTATTAAAATGTTTTCACTGTAAAATAGTAAATGGCAAACATGCAATAATTAAAAAGTTTATTGAATATAATCCTCAACAGTAATGCCTTATAGAACAATACATAAAGGTTTTTAAAAAAAGAAAAAACAGCCACTGCAACACTGAGATGTAAGTTAATATAACAACCTTTGCAAGTCCATATGGTCTGTTAAGAAATAAATACATTACAACACAACACCAAAACATTTCCACAGAATCCTTGGCTCCAGTCTTCCTGTCAGCTATCATCAGCATTACTAACTGCACTGTAAACTGCACAAAAGGCACGTTTGTGAGTTAAGTTGTGCTTTCTATATGATATTTTACTTCAGAGGTCCGTGATAACTTGATCTTAACGATCAGCGACATAAATTACTCTCAACACACTCTGAGAAATCACAGAATGTTAGTGAAAGAAAGACAGAAAAAGGGAATTATGGGTCATGAGGGGGTTTATGGGACATGTGTTAAAAGTGCTGTTGTTGCCCTGACATCTGCGCCTCAGCTTTCAGCCATCGCCTCGCAGATCAGTCACTCGCTGCAGACCATTAGCAGTTCAGTCCAGCCTCGTTTATGTATGCATCTCATGTGCATGTAGTGTAAAAACGTATATACAAACTGACATACATAAATTGTGGCTTTCATAAAGTACCTATGATCAAAAGTGATCAAATCCTTTTCATAAATACAACATTTCATAAAAAAGGCACTTTGTGTATCATTATGAATGAAAAATGTTCGGGAAAGTGGTTTTTAGTGAATGCAATTACATTGCACTACTATTATTACAGTAAAAAGGTGCTGTATGTAGGATTGACTAGTGGTCCAAATAGGTACTGCAGTCCAAATTCATAATATTGTAGAACGTTGTTTCCCCCACACCCTCCTCCTCCTCAGACTTGATGCTCACGCAGGTTGCCAGCTTGTGGACACGCAACAGGAGCTAGCGCAATTGACTATGAAAGCCACACTTTAAGTTGATGAGTTGACGTTTTAATATGCTCTTGTTCATAGCGATTTTTAGATGGATGCCGAAACTTTTTAGGTCAGGTAGAATCTGCGATCTTTGACCCAGTTACTTGCTGGCTTCCATGGCTGCAATACGCTGTGTTTTCTGCCAACTGGCAACCTGGGGTGTCTAAATACTATTGGGTAAACTGGCAACATGCGGTTTCACACAGACCAAAACAAAAACGGACATTCCGACACGGAACGCACATTTAACTGGAGAAACGAGTAGGTGAATTTGGCATGCTTCCTAAATATCTGTAAGCATATTATGGTATTTTTATGCTTTAGTAAAGTGAAAAACTTACATACAGCACCTTTATATATGTGGGGCTATTTGGTTTATATGGAAATCTCTTGTGAAGGTTAGTTGAATTTATGGGGTGTTTGGCTGCGTTTCTGGGCAAAATAGCCATATTGGCATCATTACACTGTCTGTGCGGGCCAGGCTGGCCTCAAAAACGTCCAGTTGGCGTAAACGGTGTATATAAAAACCATATACTAATTTGCAGAGTACCGAAATGTCCCTGGTTTACACAATGGAGAGGCAGTCAGGTTTGAAACTTTATCACATGTTTAAATGCGTAATATTAAATATCTGTGCTAGTTTGTGCATTTTAAGTCTCTCATTTCTCTTTTCCTCCATTGAGTTACTTAATCAGCCTCTAAGAAAGTGACACACAATAGTGTGTGCATGTGTTTTTTGTGTAGCTGTGATGATATTCTCATGCCTTTGTTTTTCCCTTTATCTGCTTTTTTTTTTTTTTTAACAAAATTACACAAACGCCTCTGGTACGTCACTGCCGTTAATTTTCAGATAGATTTTAGCATTATTTTCTTTCTCCTTCCTCTTTTTGTGCAGAGTTCTCCTGAAGTACAGCAGATAGAGCGGTAACAGGAAGCCCAGCATACTGAGAACCAGCAGACCGACGTTCACCTACACCAGAAAAAAAAAAAGATAGAGAGGAGGTCAAAACATGCCTAACGGGCATTTGATCCATTTAGTATTACTAAAGCCCTCTCTTGTTTGTTTCATACCCAGAGCGGGTCTCCCTTCAGTGGTCCCATCATGGCCATGAACAAAGGCTGCTGCAGAAGAGCGAACAGCGCGCTAACCAATGACTGCATTCCAGTCAGACTGCCGAACTGAGATGATGGGTACCTGCAGACACAGAAACAGATTATGTGTTATCATATCATATAAATCCTGGCGAAAGTAATGATCACAAGCAGAATATAATCATGTATTAGAGATAATACTGATAATACTGATCAACTCACACAGCAGCGTAAAGTCCTCCGATGGCGGAGTGGATGAAGCCTCTGACGATAGTGTGAAGGACAAATGAGAGCATCTGGAGAGAGATGACAAAATCATTATTAAACTTGCTTATTTGGCTGTTTCCTATTGGCATGCTAGTAGTTTCATAATCAAGCCACTAGAGGGAGATGCTCTACTGCCTTCCTCTGCACAATAAACCGAATAGCATACTAGAATACTCTTAATATTGCTGCTATATACAAATACATGCACTGAATACCCATGAATATTACATGTGTACAAAGATGTAGTATACATACGGAACCCAGCCAGGATGTATATTGTGTATATCGCTGTGTATTGTGTATATCGGTGTGTATATTGTATGCATGTAGCAACTCATAATGTAATAACTGCACATCACATAATCTAACAAGTATTACATTATTATTGTAATAAAATGTTCATAATGTTTAAAAATTATTTTACATTATGAGAAATGTATTACATTATAAACTCACTCAAATATGTCATATTTTCATTATTGTATTTTATATTTTTAAAACATTAAAAATATTAGTATTCCCTTACAGTACATTTTTTAAAACCTAAATCCAATCTTAAACTGCCTGCGAAATACAACATTTAAATATTCATGCTATTATTATTTATTATTATTAATAAACAAAACATTGTTATTCCCTACAAAATCCACCAGATTACTGATACTACTAGTAGTAGTAGTTTAAAGGTGCAAAAGTTCTGATTTTATTTATTTATCTGCATTTAGATTTTTAAAATGTACTGTAAAGGAATACCAATGCTTTATTTAATAAACATATAATAATAATAATAGCATGAATATTTAAATGTTGCATTTCGCCGGTAGTTTAAGACTGCTTTAGATTTTTTTAAATGCACTGTAAGGGAATACTAATATTTTTATGTTTTAAAAATTATTACATTAATGAAAATATGACATTTTTGGTGAGTTTATAATGTAATAATTCTCATAATGTAATTTTTTTTTTTACATTATAAACATTTTATAATAATAATGTAATACTTGTTACATTATGTGCAGTTTTTACATGATGTGCAGTTATAACATTATGAGTTGCCACATATGGTGGCCACGATAATTACCAGTGTTGGTAAAAACTACTAATTATTACATCTTCAACAGTGTAATTAGATTACTGTACAAATGACTCTCTCTTAAAAGTATTGCATTACTTATTACTTTTTAAATCCCATATAAACCTCAAGGATAGGCAAGGAAAAAACTGTTCTTTTCATTCTTTCAAATAAATTATATAAAATAGCATCAATTATTCTTGAACTGACCAAAGTAGAGAGGGGAGAAGGTTACGTTCAAAACATACATTTTAACATAAGACATAAAATGATGTTAAATTCATTATTACACTCTAAAAAAAATGCTGTGTTAAAAATAACCCAAGTTGGGTTGAAAATGGACTAACCCAGCAATTGGGTTGTTTTAACCCAGCGGTTGGGTTAAATGTTTGCTTAAAACAACCCAATTGCTGGGTTAGTCCATTTTCAACCCAACTTGGGTTATTTTTAACACAGCATTTTTTTAGAGTGTAGAATTGTTTTATACAGTATTTAATGCAGTTACATCAGAAGTAACTGTAATTAAATTGCAGTAAATAATTACTTGTTACACGGGTGGCCACGAATGAACAATTAATTCCCATGACTTACTACTACATCAGCATACTTCAGTAATTCCTTACCTCGTTTTAAGTCAATTTGTGCCCTTGATTTACTAAATCGTGGCCACGTTGTAAGAATTTGAGAAAAAAAAAATGAAAGAATGGATTCTTAATTCGGGGCCGTGATATATTATTTTATATATATATATATATATATATACTGTATATATATATTTATTTGTACATATGTCATGTGCAGGGCTCCGTGTATACAACAATGTTATATATTATAGTATTTATTAATGGTTTAAATGAGCTTTTATTGTTATATTTTCAGTTTTGTTTTCATTTTAGTTTTAGTATTTTTATTTGCTTTTGTAATTTTTCTTTTTTAAATTAAATATTTCTGGTTAGCTTTAATTTATGTTAATTTTTTTATTTTTTTAGTAATTTTAGTACTATTTCAGTTAGTTTCCAAAGCAACATTTCTCATTTTTAAGTTAATGTTTTTCATCCAATATTTATTTTATTTCAACTTTATTACTATTAAACTAGTTTTATTTTTTTGTTTTGTTGTATTCTTAGTTAACAATAGCAATACTGTTATACAACAGAGCATACTGAAAAAAAAATGATTTACAAATACTACATATTATACACTCCACAATACATACCGTTTTAAAAAAAATTGCATGTCAAGCACAGTGCATTATGGAACAATAAATATTTGAACTAGTATTGTGCTACACTGTTGTCAACCTCATCATATTGCAGGATTTCTTCAGTAGAAAATAAACATTTATTTTGCTTTATTCATTAAAATGTTATGTAAAAATGTTTTATATAAATGTCTTACATAGTCTTAACTACTGGCATCATTTAGTGAGCCAAGAAAGAGATATTAAAAACTGCAGATGATGTTATGTCCGGTTTGTTCATCAAATTGGAATGGAAGGTCATGTCAAATGCATTGCATTGTGGGATATACTACTTCACACATTGTGCTTTGTTGTGTGCAGGCCGTTTTGGTAATGCAGGTTATTCTGGTATTCCACGCAAACTGAAAACCTAACACACACCTGAAGCGGGAGATTGGGAATCAGGCAGGTGATGCCAAAGCCGACGAGGAGGATGTTGGTGAAGATGAAGGCACGTGTGGCATTGGTGACTTTCTGAATCTGTCTGTCTCTGCGTTTGGGCTGGGGTTCATCTCTGGAAACAGGGAGTGAATAGAGACACTTAAAACAGCTGTCATTGATTTATTTTCACACATTATTAGTCCACGTCCAAAGTTCACTAAAAAGTGTTCCATAACCTACTTGTTGGGCTCTTTTTCATCGATTTCTCCATCATCGCATTCTTTCAGCTTCCAGTCCATGATCTGACCGATGACAGGCGTCGTCATCAAGCACAAGAGTTGCATCACCCCAAAAATGGAGGTGTAGAGGCTCACTGAGACAACAAGAGAGAGAGAGATTATAACACAGTCTAATGGATAACGTCTGAGGTTGGTTAATAACTACTCTGGTTAATGGCTGAGTTTATGGCACTCTGAAGGCTTGCATATGCATTACGTCCCCAGAGCACAGGTGGACAGGGAGTGGGATACGCTTGAGGTGAGTACAGGAGAAGGTTAAATGTTAGAACAACATGCTTAAGGAACTACATGCTCTACTGGTTTCTACTGCGCTACTGAGATTCTTACCCAAATCCATTTTCTCAACTGCAAAAATAGTAAAAGAAAAAAAATAAATATTAGAAGGCAATTACCACAAAACTGGCAGAAAAAAAAATGTAAACTAAATGAAAATAACTAATATGATGTTCTGTAATAGTAACACAAAAATATTCTTTTTTGCTGCTTTCACAAATATCTGTATTATTGTAATAAAAATGCCACCCCCGCCCTCAGAAAAAAAGAAAATATTTTCTTTGCTGTGGTCACATAATTATCATAGTTAAAATGTTTTCTGTTTAATTTTTTTCAGAAACATTTTGTTTTCCTGCATTCATATATCTGAATTATTAGAAAGAATTTTTTTTTTTTTTTTACCCCAAAAAAACTTTTTTTTTTGCACTCACATATCTGAATTATCATAATTAAAATGCTTTTTCCCCAGAAAAGGCATATCTGAATTATCATAATTAAAATGCTTTTTCCCCAGAAAAGGCATATCTGAATTATCATAATTAAAATGCTTTTTCCCCAGAAAAGGCATATCTGAATTATCATAACTAAAATGTTTTTGTTTAGTGTTTTTCTGAATTATTAGAAGAAACCCACCACCCCATGTTTTTTTCCCCCAGAAATGTCTCGTTTTGCTGAGTTCACACATCTGAATTATTGGAATTACATTTTGTATTTTTTGTTTTTTACCCAGAAAAAAAAAATTCTGCTTTCTGAATTATCTTCCCCCAGAAAAAAAGTTTTACCGCATTATTGTAATTAGTTAAAGTTAAGTTTTTCCCCCAGGTATATTTCACATATCAGAATTACCCTAAATAACTGTATTTCTATACTTTTTTTCCAGACATATGCAATCATGCTTTCCCACCTGTGTTGAGATCTCCTCCGCCGAGGACCTCCAAGATGTTGTTCATGGCTCCCATGTAGAAGATGAGACGCAGCTGAGTTACACACATGGTCACCAGACTCAACATGAACAGAGGGCTTAAAATGCTCTTCATGAACGACTGAGCTGCAAGGAGCAAAAGGAAAACAGAGTTAGTCAAAATTATTTGCTGACCCGTCGAACCATTTATAGCTCTGTTATGCATTTGTGTATTTGCATATGTGGTGTTTTCTTGTTTCAGACATTGTCACTTACTTTCCTCCTTGGTCTCACACTGCAGTTCCAGGTCCATGGTGGACAGACAAAGTTTCTGACCCTCTTTGACAAGCTCTTTCTGTTTATGAGTGTGATCCACACTAAGACGCTTTCCCACTGTCGTAACTTGATTATAAAATTGCTTTCCTGTAATCTTATGGTCAAATCCCAGCCAGCTGAACTTGATCTTGATACTGGATGGACAAAGAGACAGAAAAAAGACAGAATGCGAGTGAGATATTGTAGATGTTTGATGCGTATGAGAGCGGTGTATGTGTGTTTCTTACGTGTAGTCCATGTCCTCGGGTCCAGGGAAAGGCTCCAGGGGCCAGTTGAAGAAGCAGTTGATGAAGACGAGGCCTGCACAGCCCGCCCAGACCACCAGAATTGTGATGAAGGTCACACCGAAGTCATAGATCACCTGTTAAGAGAAACAACGTTCAACAAATCATACTCTTAAGAACATAAGGTAGGGTTACAATCAGTTGTTTTCACCAAGTTGTTTAATCTAACAAACCTTGACCCCAGGAAAGGTGACAGCCGAGGAAGCATACGAGCCGATCATGAGTGCGATGAAGGTGGCACGCAGGTCACCAAACATGTTGGGCAGCTGGAGGAAAACATGGAAAAGGATTAATAACTCATTTGGTTAAAAATAACTTTAGATAGGCAGACAGAGGACTGCTCTTTTGGGAGCTGGTATTAATTTAAAACATTGTTTCATGACACATCCTCTGCAGATTTACTCAAAGAAAACACAATTACAGCAGATTTATTAGTATTTTATTTTTGGAAATATAATTTAATTTTAATATATATATATATATATATATATATATATATATATATATATATATATATATATATATATATATATATATATGATACAGCTGCAAATAAGTATTTGAACACCTGAGAAAATCAATGTTAATATTTGGTACAGTAGCCTTTGTTTGCAATTACAGAGGTCAAACGTTTCCTGTAGTTTTTCACCAGGTTTGCACACACTGCAGGAGGGATTTTGTCCCACTCCTCCACACAGATCTTCTCTAGATCAGTCAGGTTTCTGGCCTGTCGCTGAGAAACACGGAGTTTGAGCTCCCTCCAAAGATTCTCTATTGGGTTTAGGTCTGGAGACTGGCTAGGCCACGCCAGAACCTTGATATGCTTCTTACAGAGCCACTCCTTGGTTATCCTGGCTGTGTGCTTCGGGTCATTGTCATGTCATTGTCATGCCATCTTCAATGCTCTAACTGAGAGAAGGAGGTTGTTCCCCAAAATCTTGAGATACATGGCCCCGGTCATCCTCTCCTTGATACAGTGCAGTCGCCCTGTCCCATGTGCAGAAAAACACCCCCAAAGCATGATGCTACCACCCCCATGCTTCACAGTAGGGATGGTGTTCTTGGAATGGTACTCATCATTCTTCTTCCTCCAAACACGTTTAGTGGAATTATGACCAAAAAGTTCTATTTTGGTCTCATCTGACCACATGACTTTCTCCCATGACTCCTCTGGATCATCCAAATGGTCATTGGCAAACTTAAGACAGGCCTTGACATGTGCTGGTTTAAGCAGGGGAACCTTCCGTGCCACGCATTATTTCAAACCATGACGTCTTAGTGTATTACCAACAGTAACCTTGGAAACGGTGGTCCCAGCTCTTTTCAGGTCATTGACCAGCTCCTCCCATGTAGTTCTGGGCTGATTTCTCACCTTTCTTAGGATCATTGAGACCCCACGAGGTGAGATCTTGCATGGAGCCCCAGTCCGAGGGAGACTGACAGTCATGTTTAGCTTCTACAACAGTGGACCTTTTTTCACCAAGCTGCTTGACAATTTCCCCGTAGCCCTTTCCAGCCTTGTGGAGGTGTCCCATTTTGTCTCTAGTGTCTTTGGACAGCTCTTTGGTCTTGGCCATGTTAGTAGTTGGATTCTTACTGATTGTATGGGGTGGACAGGTGTCTTTATGCAGCTTACGACCTCAAACAGGTGCATCTAATTTAGGATAATAAATGGAGTGGAGGTGGACATTTTAAAGGCAGACTAACAGGTCTTTGAGGGTCAGAATTCTAGCTGATAGACAGGTGATCAAATACTTATTTGCAGCTGTATCATACAAATAAATAGTTAAAAAAATCATATATTGTGATTTCTGGATTTTTTTTTTTTTTTTTTGATTATGTCTCTCACAGTGGACATGCACCTACGATGACAATTTCAGACCTCTCCATGATTTCCAAGTGGGAGAACTTCCAAAATAGCAGGGTGTTCAAATACTTATTTTCACATACACATACACATACACACACACACACACACACACATATATGTGTGTGTATGTTTATGTGTATACATGCATGTATATATCTAAGATTTTATATTTATACATATATATACAGTATATGCATGCAAATATTTCTTAGCGTTAGTGAGTGTGTATTTATATATACATAATAATTATACAGAGTGCACACACATACTTTTATTTTGGATGTGATTAATCATGATTATTCGATTTGACAGCACTAAAAAGAATATCAAAATTTAAATAATCCATAACAATCCTGGCAAGAAAGTAAATCATGTTCAGATTTATTTTTACATTTATATAAATTAATTTTATATTGTCATTTTATTTAATTTGTATCCATGTTATTATAATTATTTAATTTTTATTTTAATGTTTTAATTAGAAATGTTTTTTTCAAAGTTCTGTATTTATTTATTTATATTAATATAATATAAATAATCCATAACTATCATAGCAATACATTTAAAAAATCATATTCAGAGCATCTTTTTACTGTGTGGCTGCTATGAGCATAAAGACAATTGATCCACAGTCTTTCTCTAAAAATGTCAGCAGGCAAGGAGAGATGGCCAACAATTATGGGCTCATGAAAGCACAAGTCAACAATGAAAGCAGTTTCAGTTCAGAGGCGCTGACTATAACCAGAGAATGAGGGTTTGGGGTTGAAAGAGCGGAAAGAAAGAGAGCAAGTGACAGAGGACTAGAAAACTAGAAGACTACCCGAACTATTAAGTGGCCCCAAAAAAACACTTAATACACACTTCTTTCTTACTTCACTTTCTTTCTGTTCCTCTTTGTCACCAAAAGAGGAATAACTAAAAACTGAGGAATGATCCATCCAGTCTGAACCGGCTGAAGCCGAGTCTCTTTTATGACTCTAATTGGAGCCCAAACTGGGGCAGCCTACTCACAGTTATGCCTTGTTCCTGTGACAACAAGTGGATGAGCAACAGCGAGTGTCCTGTTACGTAAGAATGCGTTTGAATGTGTGTGATCAGCAGCTTTGTGATAGAAGACTTATGAGAATTCCTGTCAGAACTGGTGCGAAGATATTCTCCAAAATCAGTTATGCGACTTTGCCACTCCATGTACACTTCAAGCAGGCGACGCAACACGGCAAACAAGAACGCTCTATTATTATCAGCAAATCTTTGCATTAAGCCATCAATGTAAGGCAAGTATTTGTGGCAGGTGGTTTTTTTTCTTTCTCAGTTTTGTGGACATTAACATGTGTGGCAAAAAGTTAATTTTGGACTCTGGGTGTAAGTGTTTTTTGAAGTTCATGGTCATATAGTTCCTCCGATCATGCTGAGCACATGATAACCGCAGGCTAATCTTACAGGGTCAGCACACTGAATCAGGAGTTAATGCATGGTGCCAGTGTGGCGACAAAAGCAAGTCAGCAGGAAAAACACTGAAGTAAGATGCACAGATGGGTCTAATGATTAACTTACTGCACTACGCTTGAGAAGACTGCGGAAAAAGAGACACAGAGACTTCTAACTAGCCTGGATGTAACATGATTGCAGGGAACAAATGTAACAATTTCAAAATCTACCATTGAAAAAGCCTCATCTAAAGGCAGATCTGAATCAGATGGGACGCATCCCCCTCAATGTTAATGGCGGTTACAGCCTGCTAATTAGGAAGCAACAAGCAAACACATCAAAAGAGCTGGAAAAAATGAAGCACAAGTGTACATTCATGAATAAGTTAACACTCACTGTAAGTGAAGTGAAGGTCATACACATTCCACCAAAGCCATTAAAGGTCAGAGCGATGAAGATCAGAACGGATAGTTCTAGAAAAAACAAGCAGATGTTAATCATTTCTAGTGGAAAATCTACATATCGGCAACATATTGTCGTACCAGATGTGGGCCGGATCTGGACACTATGTTGCTGTCTGGGATGGAGACATAAATTCTTATTGAACTGCATAAAGGACGTTCGTACCATTTGGGTTGCTGGCTCCATAAGCGACCATAAGGCACGAGAGGGCAAAGCAGGCACTGGAAAGGAAATTGTTCTGGTCATTCATCTGTGTTGTCAAGGTGCAAAAGCTTTATTTATTAATGCAAACATATATGTTTCTTCCCAAAAACAATGTATTATTTATGTGATTGTCATTGAAATTATATTTAAAACTGTGAAGCACATGCTATCTACCTTCCAAGCAGGCGGAGTTTGCGTGGACCGTATTTGTCCATGACGATTCCGAGAGGGAGTGTGATGGCGCTGAGGAGGAAGGAGCCCACGGTGAAGGCCAGATTCAGCATCTCATCCTGTTCTTTACAGATGAGCCAGCCGTTCATCCTCAGGTAGTCATCTGAATGTTTCAGAGGGACCACCTCCACCCCTCCATCATGCTGGAACTCGTCATATTCATATTCTGCATCATTCGACGGTGATGAAGGCACATCTGGTAAGGAGAAGTTTGCCATCGAGCTGTTTCCTTTAGGAAAGAAGGAGAAGAGGACATATGAGAGGCTAATGGGGACCCATGTCATTTATACCAGCTGTTTCAAAGACCAGCTTGACCTGATATACAACCCGCTTGAGTTTCACTACTCATCAGGTCACCATTTCTGCTAAATCATGGGGATAAAGAGAGAGAGAGAGTGGGAGAGTGAGAAAACTCAGATGCTGGTGTAAAAACTGGTCACGTGTCATTGCTGCGAGCCCTATGCTGTGACGTAAGCATCAGGTACTTGCAATTCTGATCGCTGTCCAACTACGCAGATGCCACACGTGCAGACTTCTATACCTCACAATAGTTCCTTTAAACTCTCATCCCTCCCTCGCACTTTATAACAAACCCTTCCTTCGTGGGTCAAAATGACCTGAAGCCCTAAAATTACACTTAATTTTTTTTAGTCCAGAAAGCTTATATAATTATTTCATTTTGATCATATTTTTTTCTACTTTTTAATGCAATTTTTTGGAGATTTTTATTTTTTATTACCTTTAAATTACTAGATTTTATCAATAAATAATAGATACATAATAATTTAAGCACATTTTTCACATTCTTTCGACCTAATAACTCATGATTTCATGCATAACCCTTGTAATTCAGCTCAAAACATATTACATTGGGTGTCTTTGCCGACCTCTTGTTGAAAATATTGCCACTAGATGGCCTCAACATGTTCCGCTGGGTCCTAGCGCCAGTTTTTCTTCAGCATGCATTCAGATACAATATTTTTTTTGGTAATGTTTAAGCATTTTTAAGTTTTTCTATCGAAGCATTCCTCGCATTCCTATGGGGGTCAAATTGACCCGTGAGGGAAGGATTTGTTACATTTTTAAATTTCAACCACAAAACTCAAATCCAGTTAATGTTTTTTCTTTGTGTATTCGTGGTTCAAGTATGACAAAAGTCCTAGGTTGTTGGACCACTCCAATGAACTCTCAATTAAAATGTTTTATTTTTATTTTTATGAATTTCAGGTCAAAGGGAAGGATGGGTTTAAGTTCATAACTGGGGTTTATGCACTCTCCGGCCTTGTCAACAAACCATGGGTGGAACGGTCCATGAAATAAAGTTACAGAAGGTAAGGACAACCCAACAATTCCTCAAGACTCAGAATTGAAAACAAAAAGTAGATATTTTGAAGAATGTCTTCTGTTTCTCTTGTCCATACAATGAAAGTCAATGGGCTCCAATATTGTTTGGACCCCAACATTCTTCAAAATAACGTTTTTTGTGCTCAATAGTCATACAGGTTTGAAATGGCATGAGGAAAAGCAAATGAAACCAACATAATCTCTTTAACATGCTCAATGTCTATGGACAAAATGTACTTCATACAAAATGTTTGTACTTCAAATGATTTACTTTACTAAAAACAACTCAAAGTATGATAATGTCCCCATCAGATTTTCTAATTAGAAAAGTTTTGCTTATGACCAGCGTGGCTAGACCAGCATAAACCAACCTGGAATAACATCTGGTCTAAACTGGTCTTTGCAGCTGTTCTCCAAAGTGTCCGAGATAAACTTTCACCCAGCAGTAAAATGCTTGGAATGAGGAATCACCATTATGTGGTCTCAATAAAACCTGAGATAAGGGCTGGGAATGATAGAAAGGAGAAAGCTCGACATTTGCTCATCCTTTATCTTGTTCTGCTGCAGGAACAATGTTTATAATCGTCCTTTTGGACTATTGTACAATCCTGTTCCACATTATCTCACCACGCATATACATATATAAGCTTCTGATACTGAACCAAGTGACACTCTCAATTAATAGCTGCTGGCTCACTGGAGACATATAAAGTAGATAATCAGACATGACCTTATACTAATCTAGATGTTTTTCCATCTTAACTGCTGATGATGAGTAAAAAAAAATGTGGTATCAAAAAGTACACTTTTGAGACATGTTCTGACAAGATTCTTTCAACATTATGGACAAATTTTCCTCCAGTAATGTAAATAGAATGTTATCTGGTCTTTAATAACGTGTTTGGAGAACATTAAAAAAGTTATATGTTCTTTATTGGTGTCGGAACACTGACTTTGCTATAATCAGCCACTCGGTTGTGCCAGTGTCATCCTGATGATACACGTGCCCTCCTTCCACAACAAAGGAGGTGGTTTCCAACTCCAACTGTGCTTTAGAACTCAGTGCAGAATGTTCTGACGTGTTTCACACCCGGTCGTGAACTTTCTCATGCCATACATGAAGGGTTGGGTTTTACCTCGCCTGATAGGAAACTGAGGCTTGCTCTGGCTTCTTTCCTAAACCGTGCTATTGTGTGTGCTAAAGATGTGCTAAAGATGGTGTACGTAGGCCACATTGAAGTGCAAATGGCTGCATATTGCAGGACACACCCAGGAAGATAGCAGTCTCCACACAAAAAAGAAAGAAAAAAAGGACGGGAGTGTGTGCATTTGATAGAAGGGTTGAACATACATGAACCTACTGAACCTCAACTGAAAGGTTTATTACTTAACCTCACTGTAATAAACTGTATTCTCTGTAACACATTGGTTTGATACTGATACTGAAGTAATTAATACTGCTTTTCATCTGATCCTTCGCCTATTTTCTGATGAGCCGACAGCCATGTGATGCATGTGTGAGTCTGAGTGGAAATCCAAATTGGGTGTTTGTTTTATTAAAATTCTTTAAAAATGTCCTAAAACACTAAACACATTCCTAAAAGAAATCGTAGGCATTTTAAATATTAATGCAACGATCTGTGGACAGATTAGGGAGTGAAGACAAGGAGGGGTTGTTCTTTTCATTCATAGCCATTAGTTTGGTGGCCAGATCTGATAAAATGTACAATACAAAAAGTCTCTAACCTAATTCTGAGAGAGCGTGAACGTGATAAAAAAACTGTTATCTAGCCAACTTCAAAGATTGCATGGTGGGAAATCACAGCTAGTGTACTAGACCACAAGAGTCATCCCATCCTGGCTTCAAAACTCCCTCAAGAAGAATGAATGCTGACTAGTGCCTCATGACACCGTCCTTTGAGTCTTATCTGTGGACTTTAAGATCGCTGAATACGGTCTTGCGCACTGACAATTTTCGCTGAGACGGTATTATTTAGTCACAATAATGTGACTGACCAAAAGGACAGTCAATCAGCTGAGTAATGTCAAAAAACAGGAACTATGACGGCAGCAAAAAGAAGCGATAAGCACTTTCCCATGCAAAAATGTCCTGCCAAGCAGACAGACAGACACGTAAGATGCCCACCACTCCACCCAGAAGAAGTGGTATTCCTAGATCTACCCATTCGATAAGCCTCCTACGGTTTCCTTCACAAACAACTCTTTTTCTCGTCTTCTGCCCCTCCTCTTCCTCTTTTCTTGTTGTCTGCCTGGGGAATTTCAAACCAGCTTTTGTAGTTAAATGGGTTTCAATGTCCTCATGTTCTATTAAGTAGCCCAAAGTGCTTGAGAAAGAACAAGACAGTGATAAAAGGGCATCAGCAGACCAAAACCCCAAATCAATACCAAAACCAGTTCAATCAATTATGAGCTAACAAGTAGGTCTGACTGAAAAGATAAACATCTTAATTTACATCAAAACGGGCTGTAGGCCGCTCGATTTAAATGTGCGCTTGATTAGGTCAGGGTCCCTGTGGAAAACCCTTCAACATTCCAGTGTTTTCCCGAGCAACCGTGACTACACCAGCTGATTTAATGGAAGTCTGTCTCCTTAGAGAAGGTAAGCACAAAAGTGTTTTGCTGCAGAGCACAATCAGTTACACCACATAAAACGCTACTGTCAGTGGTGGATTATTGCACAATACATGTGACTTTAAAAGTAGGAGCCTGCCCTGCATGTGCTATCAGATACAGTCTTTGTGAGCTTTCAAGATCAGATTGGAAAAGAATGGATGGAATTTGCCAATATTCATACCAATAAGCGAAACACAATGAGACATTCAATTAAATTATTTTAAAGATAGGATCACAAGCTTGACTTGTGGCGCATCATGTGACCTAAATGTTCCTCGGTGGCTCTTCTAAATTGCTGTATAGATGGAGTTCTTGATGTGGTTCTTTAAACACCCTTACATACAGTAAACACATTCTTTTTGAAATTTAAAAAGGTTCTTCTGTGGCATCAGACTGGTAAACCCTTTTTGGATCTAGGTGGAATCTAGAGTGACTCTTACCTGGGTCCGTGCAGAGGTATGAATAGAAGCCTTCAGACTTCAGCATGATGAGTAAGGATCCCCAGCCCAGCAGAACGGCGGAGAAGAGCAGATTTTCAATAATGGCCGTTACCGCCATCCACCAGCGGCGGGCAAATGCCGTGGTTAAAGTGGGTGCCATGGCTTCAAGGAGTAGGAAAGCAGACAGATAAGAGGAAAAGGGTGGTTGACAGTGCTTGATGGGATGAGACCTCACAATCTGTGGATGAAGAAGAGAGACAGAAGTGTGTGAGTCATTTTAATAGAATTTGCATGTGGGGATGTTGTTATAAATAAGATTTCTAGCGCTCAAATAGACATTCCTAAATTGTTGTGCATACACTTGTTTTAGGTAGTAACTCTTGAAGCTCCGTCAAAGACTCGGAGACATCTTTTTTGTTATGGATGCATATCCCATTCAAAATCAGTTCTTTCAAACTCAGTTGGCTCTTTTGCATTACAGTGCAAGAAAAGTGACAGGGAGGGGTGCAAAAACTGCAAAATTCACATTAGAGCAGACCCCACACATTATTTAGATGCAAAATACCAAAAAGATAGCTATATAACAAAAGTAATTTGAATTCTGATATTATATAATCCCATTTCCTGACGTGACATTGTGATTTGTAGCCTATATCAAACACACATGCATTAGCCTATTTATTATTCAAAGTCACTATTTGTGATGCAACACAAAAAAATAAGACTTTGTCATTTAAAATGTAACAATCCAACTGGCCATATAATATACAGCAATTGTTCAAAATAAAATCTTAAAAATACAAAATATATTAATAAAATAAAAGGAACACATACCTTTGAGAGAAAGGCAAATAAGGTTTGTAGCCTTTTAGTGTAGAGCGATCTCCCCTTAATGCCTTTGCTCTCTCTTCCCCTCTTTCTCTCTTCCTCCTGCTTACTTACTGGGAGTTTGTTTCAGGGCAACTGTCGAATTTATAGCTGTTTCATGCGGGAAAGCATCGGATCGCTTTTATTGGATGCTGCTGGAGGCTGAGTGTACCTGTCAGCCAATCAGCTGCGAGTATCGCGCTGCATTGACAAATCACGGGCTGTCTACAGGTGATCCTCAATCTGGACCTGGAGATCTGCGTTTGAAGGAGCGAGTAGGAAATATTTTTAGATTTATCGATATCGACGAAGTATCATTTTATCAATTTTTTTTTCAGAGTTATTTGATTATAGAACGGTAGACCTAGCAGGGAAGTATAATATGAAGATGAAAATTATTTATGAACTTGTTTTTCTGTCACTGTGAGGAGTCACGTCGAGAGGTGATATGCGGAATTGCAAAATGTAGCCTAGATAAGACTGCAAAAACAAAGAAACAACCTTATCGTCAGAAGTCACAAAAACAGCTCGAAGTGTCTGAAAGAGTGACGATGAAGGATGTTACTTCATACACGGTACTTTCTCACTTAAGTTAAACCGTATCTACTGGAAAAATACCATTGTAACACTTTTTTTTGTTGGCAGAAATGTGTTATGCCTATTTATTGCTTTGTTCGTGTCATAAACATGCCAGTTTTCAGCAGAGGCGGACATTAGTGAAGTACTTTATACTATCAAGTGTTTTTCTTTGGAAAACTTTTACCTCACTACATTCCAAAGCATAATATATAATGTCAAACTTTTTACTGCACTACATTTCATAAATAAAAGCCGGGTTTTTTTTTACCTTTAATAAATAATTGCATTAAAAATGTAGTAGGCTACTTTCTTTCTTGTACTCAAGTAAAACTTTGAATTACTTTTACTTGATTAAAATTATACAGTACTACATTTTTAATGTTATTAAGTATTACATTATATTCAATATGGAACATAGTGCATTACAAATAATGACATATGCTTTGGAATGTTGTGAAGTAAAGCAGAGTAAAAATTCTTCACTACTGTCCGCCTCTGGTTTTCAGCAGTACACACCGGTTCACCCGGGTTACAGGAGATACCGGGTGTAAATCAGGTTGTTGTTATCCTCGAAACACGTAGCCCTCTAGTTATTTACCAGAAGAGAGATTGTTCTCGGAAACCAACACTAACAGGCGCAAAGCAGTGGCTGGGTATTATTTTCAATCTACTTATAAAACCTTGATACAAAAATGAAACTATTTTTTACAAACAACCTTTGCTGCAGGAACAGAAGTCTGGAGTTTTCGATTCAATTATTGCATAACAAAATCGTATTGATTACTCTAATCACCAAGCCTATCAGCGTAGATAGCTGTGGCACACACACACAGTTAATCATGTTAAACATACAGTCTGTAAACTGGATACATTTGAATAAATAAGCTATTAAAAATAATCTATTTTCCTGAATAGTGGTACATTCTTCACACAAAACAGCCAATGTTTAACGGAGGGGAAACAATGTGTCAATAAGCTTGTTTATTTCAATGAGCTTTGCATTCTTTCCTATAGTGAGCTAATGGCCTGTTTCAAGTATGAGATCAATACCTCTTCCGCTTTATCACTGTAAAGAGTAAACGATTGATCATGGGGTTCAATTAGTATCTTTGCCAAACAAAAGCATAGTTTTGATAAGCAAATCGGAACCATTCACAGATGTTGACTAAGTAAGGTCTTTAAAGTCAAATGTTCACTGAAAGGTTTTTCTTTACATCATAATCCTCAACTGGGCACCGGTTACTTAAAGCCTACGTGATAAACTACATTCATTCCAAGCTTTGAGCTCAAAACGGCCATATCAAACGAACCAAGAGGAACAAAAACAACTGCTCAGTTACATAAGCTCCAATCAGCTCACGCTTGTTTTTCACTTTAACGCCGTCCACTGTGATTTCAGTTCCTTCTCACACTGGCCTAAAGGAGCCTTGTGAAATTCATGACTTTTCCTTTAACGTCAGTAACAATGAGGTAGATCTTTATTCTAAGAACTTCAAATGAAACTAAAAGCAACTGCTCATTTAACATATCTTTGCCCGAGTGTGTTTTAAAGGAAATTCTCAAAGTAAGTTTCCCATTTGAATGTTGATAATGTTTTATTTTGACGCATATATAAAGCATTTTACTTGAAAATGAAATGTGAATGATTTGGTTGTAACTTCAGAAGTACAAATAAGTAGGCTACTATTTAACCTTTTTCTTTTAATTTACACTACCGTTCAAAAGTTGGGGGTCAGTATCATTTTTAAAAACTCATTTTACTCAGCAAGCACTCATGGCAGTTTTTCTTGATTGCTAACACACTATAACTGATTCAGTTGGCCCAACTTTCCAAACCATTAATTCGGTTCTAGAAACAAAGGCACATTTCTCAAAACGTTTAACACATTTCAACTGTTTTCACACGTTCTCAACTCTACACAAACATGTCCTCATTTTGCACAGGTTTAACCATGCTCTCATTCAGAAGACACATACACATAATATAATTAACTCAAGTGCCATACTGTGAACTCAAATAGCACACATTTATCCATGTGTAAACATTAAGTAGCAAAACCGATGGCACACCAATCTGCACATTGGAAGTGGTTGAGGAGATTCCCCCTTCTATATGTAAAGACAACGAGAGGAAAAGAAAAATAAAGGCAATGGAGTAAAAAGACATTTGCTCCTGATGAAATAGAAAGCACTATAGTTGACCATGTTCATTTCACCTGTTTTCACAAACGTTCTCAATGTTTTCCACAAAACTCTAACCAAAAATGTCCTCATTTTCACAGGTCTAACCATGCTCTCATTCAGAAGACACATACACATAATATCATTAAGTCAAATGTCATACTGTGAACTCAAATAGCACACATTTATCCATGTGTAAACTTTAAGTAGCAAAACCGATGGCACATCAATCAGAATTTCAGGATAAAATAAATAGGGCCACGAGGTATTACAGTCGAGACAAAGAGAGGAAAAGAAAAAATAATGCGACGGAGTAAAAAGACATTTGTTTCTGATGAAATGGAAAGCACTATAGTTGATGGAATGATGCATGAGGGAAGTTAGTCTACAGGGCCATCTACAGGGTTTTTATACTACTTACACATACATAATTACAATACACAGTACTTTAGATGAGAGAACCTTCACTATTCTATGTACAGTAAATACTGTAGCACATGTTGGGCACCCTCAAACTCGTAATTGTCAAACTGATTTGTAGCCAAGTAATTCTTACATTTCGTATTTTTGCATAACTGAGAGACAACTGCCCAGGGGAGGGGTTGAAAGTCTTTTGTTAGAAGACTAACGGTGCATTCACATGGGGCGTCAGCATTAGCACTTCGTATTTACTTTGAATGGGTGACATGCGTTGCCCAACTGAGATCATTGGTGTTGCTTGCGGCAGACGTTGAAAAATGTATTTTCCTATAATAATAATTAATTGTTACATTTATGTAGAGAAAAGTTCTGGGTACTCAAAGCGCTTTACATATAAAAGGAGGGAATCTCCACCACCAATGTGCAGCATCCACCTGGATGATGCGACGGCAGCCATATTGCGCCAGAACACCCACCACACACCAGCTGATTGGTGGAGAGGAGACAGAGTGATGAAGCCAATCAGTATATAGCAGGGGTGTCCAAAGTCGGTCCTGGAGGGCCACTGTCCTGCAGAGTTTAGCTCCAACTTGCCTCAACACACCTGCCTGGAAGTTTCTATATACCTAATAAGACCTTGATTAGCGGGTTCAGGTGTGTTTAATTGAGGTTGGAGCTAAACTCTGTCCAAAGTCAGTCCCGGAGGGACAGTGGCCCTCCAGGACTGACTTTGGACACCCCTGGTATATAGGGATGATTAAGAGGCCATGATGGACAGAGGCCAGTGGGCAAATTTGGCCAGGATGCCGGGGTTACACCCCTACTCTTTTTCCGAAGGACATCCTGGGATTTTTTATGACCACAGAGAGTCAGGACCTCGGTTTAACGTCTCATCCGAAGGGCGGTGCTCTTTGACAGTATAGTGTCCCCATCACTATACTGGGGTGTTAGGACCCACACAGACCACAGGGTGAGCACCCCCTGCTGGCCTCACTGACACCTCTTCCAGCAGCAACCTGGCTTTCCCAGGAGGTCTACCATCCAGGTACTGACCAAGCTCAGCCCTGCTTAGCTTCAGTGGGAAACCAGTCTTGGGTTACAGGGTGATATGGCTGCTGGCAAATGGCTATGCAAATACCCTAGCTCAGACACTCGCCAATTCCGTTCATGCAACACCGGAAAGGCTGTTGTCACTACACTTCAGACATGCCCTCGGTCAAGCATCGACGCCAACACCAGTATGAATGCAGTGTAAGAATATGGCAAATATGGTCATTACCAGTATTGTAATGCAATTTGTCAGAGGATGCTGAATTTTTTTTTTTTTTTTACTGTACTGTAATTGAGAGTAGGCCTATACTGTTCTGTGAGCTGTAAAATGATTCCTAATTGTCAAAAGGAGGTTTTTGTAAAAGTGTTTTGAATTGAACTCAGTGGTGTTCTCCAGGCAGTGGGGTAGTCTGTGTATTTGTTGGGTTTTGTGTGTCATATGAGGCCAAATTTTTATTTTTGACAAAAGAGAATATGATTTTGACTGAAAGAATTGAATTTGACGTGGAAGTTTGAGGTTTGTACAAACTGGTGTGTAGTTTTGAGATTGTGTTAGTTGTGAGAAAATTGAGAATTAATTAATTGTGTGTTAGCAATAAAGGAAAAAGTGATACGTACAATTTGTTCTTTGAACCTTCTATTCATCAAAAAATCCTGGAAAAAATGTATCACGGTTCCCACGACCGTAGCACGACTGTTTTTTAAAAATGTTTCTTGAGCAGCAAATCAGCATATTAGAAGGTTTTTTGAAGGATCATGTGACACTGAAGTAATGATGCTGAAAATCCAGCTTTACCATCAAAAGAATAAATTACATTTGAACATTTATTCAAATAGAAAACTGTAATAATATTGTAATAATACTGTATTTTACAATATTGCGGTTTGTGGTAACACTTTATTTTACAGTGTCCTTGTTACATCCAGTTACTGTAGTAATAACTATAAATTATGTATAATTACATGCAACTAACCCTAAACCACCCCCTAATCCTCCTAACCCTATAGTAAGTACATGTAGTAATTATTATTCAGTATTTAAATGTGTAATTACACTGAAACACGGACACCTCAAATAAGGCGTAACCCTGTTTTTTTTTCATGTATTTTGGATAAAATAAATGCAGATTCAGCATATCATTAAAAAAAAAAACCTGGCCCCAAACGTTTGAATGGTACAGTGTTAGAAATAAATCAGTTGAAAATGATTAAGTATGTCCACAGAAAGATCACCATATCACTCTGAGCATGAATGTTGTGACCAGTAAACAAAGGATGCTTAAATCTCTCTTCACAGTGCCACCACCTGGGAAAGAAAGAACCACAAACATCACATCACCAAACCGTGAGTCCACTTTTATGAAATAAAGTAAATGCATGGCGGACTAAGCCAATGAACCCTATAAAGCTGTAGCTCACCTGATCGAGGTTTGATGGTAAATGTTGTCTCCATTCCAGCACGGATGTGGTTGGCAACGTGACAGTGCAGAAGCCATGTCCCATTGACCTCTGCAACCATCTCCAACGTCTGAAATGCTCCTGGGATCAGGTCATACACATCAGTACGGTGAGCCTGATCTGTCTGAAAAAAGTCATTGAGTCATTATAATGGTTGAGTTTCACGAGTTCACACTTACATATATTCAGATAGAGTAAGCTTGGAATTTGGCCTGAACCCATATGCCTAACTGGGATAGGAACAGTTAAGAGAGAGATGAGGGATGCTAAATAAATTTGCGGGACAGAGGTGAGTTGGCTATAGGCCTCCTCACGTGCAGATTGGATAGATTATCTGAACGTGCTCTTCATTTAGTGCATGAAATCTGCAGAACACACTGCAGTAATCTCATTGAAAATAATTTATTCTATAATTTATTCAGATGGAGATGGTGGTCCAGTCAGTCCTTCCAGAAAAATGCGACTTTTTTTTGTGATTGTTGCGGGCAAAAATCCTTGATTATGCGGCATGTTTTCTTAAAAAATGCAATGAAAAATGCGGGATATTTATACAATTTTATGCAATGAAATTGCGGGAACTTGCAAAAACTGCGGTTTGATGAAAAAGAGAAAAAAAGCACTACATCACAGAAAGTGCTGGGAATATTTAAGTTCCCATCTTGTTTTATTGAAGACCTTAATAAACACATTGCTCAAATTTACAAAACATTGAGTCAAACAAGTTCTGTAGCTTTACAAAAGGAATATGCTACAACTTGAAAAATGAATAAATAACTTCCTGTTTTACAGAGGTAGCTATACATTTGAGTGCTTCCAATGCACAAAGTGCAATCTCTTAAAGGGTTAGTTCATCCAAAAATTTTAATTCTGTCATTAATGACGTCCCCTCATGTCGTTGGACACCCGTAAGACCTCCGTTCGTCTTCGGAACACGTCGTTACAAAATCCATCTCACTACAGTGGTTCTACAATAACTTTATGAAGCGACGATAATAGTTATTGTGCGCAAAAAAAAAACTAAATAACGACTTATATAGTGATGACCGATTTCAAAACAGCATCATGATGCTATGAATCAGCGAGTCGATTCATGATTCGGAATCGCGTGTCAAACTGCTGAAATACGTGACTTTGGGGATCCAAACCGCTGAATCGACTCATTGATTCATAACGCTTCAAAGCTTCATGATGCTGTGTTTTGAAATCAGTCAACACACCGGGAAACTGCTTTGCGTGGTCTTTTGCTGTTATTTTTGTTGGCAAATGGGAATTTGCGTGCTTCATCATGGTTTCACCGATATCTATGTTTCTCCACGGGGTTTGTAGCTTTTCGATGACGTTCGCGTCGGGTAATTACATCACTTCAAAACGTTCCCATGGCAATAGGCGGAAATGGCGGCTCTTGTGTGAAGTAAACGAACATTTTTCAACTTTCTGCTAATATATATATGACTTTTTTTGCAACAAAAATGCGGGGATTATGAAATCATGCTAGCCCCACATATTTTGCATGCGGAAATAGGCAATTTATGCTGCGAAAGTGCGGCGTATTTGAAAAAATGCGGCCCCTGCATAAATATGCGGAATTTGGCTGATTATGCGTTAAATCACGCGATAGCATAATCACGTTTTTCTGAAGGGACTGTCCAGTGGGTTAAACCACTGAACTGATATGCAGAAGGTTGCTGGTTCGATCCCAGCGGTCATCACCAGTGTGTCCTTGAGGAAGGCACTTTACTCCATGTTGCTCCAGGGGGATTGTCCCTGTAATAAGTGCACTGTAAGTCGCTTTGGATAAAAGCGTCTGCCAAATGCATAAATGTAAATGTATTGCATCTGATTGTGAATATAATTGTATATACAGTGCTGTGCAAAAGCCTTAGGCACGTTAGTATTTTCACACACAAAAAAAATGGTTTTAAGCCAGTTTTTTATATCTTTTGCTTTAGTGTGTCAGTAGGAAATATCAGTTTACATTTCCAAACATTCCTTTTGCCATTAATTGTAATAATCACAGATGGACTCGATGATCAGATATCCGTGTGCATACAAAAATCTCACTGGATTATTACAATTAATGGGAAAAGGAATGTTTAGAAATGTAAACTGATATTTCCTACTGACACACTACAGCAAAATACGTGACCCGTGTTACAAAATGAGTCAGAATGCGCACGGGACAATTTCAAGCTACAGGCAAAACAAGTGAAAAATGTAGTTTTTGGTCGATTTTGAGGTTTACACCAAAAAATTTTAGCGACCTCAACTCTCCAAATAGCAATTAAACATCTAAAAGTATATTTATTTGTAGGTTTTCTGAGAGGAGTACCTTTCCTTTGTCCATGAAAATGATCTTACTCACGCTGACTGACAGATCTGATGTGTGACTCCTCAAATTTTTTTTGACAACTCTGATTTTATTTGTCTGAAAGAAGAATGTCATATACGCCTAGGATGACTTTAGGGCGAGTAAATCATGGGATAATTTTCATTTTTGGGTGAACTAACCCTTGAAGGTATGGTTTCTAGGTGATATTGTTTTGGAACCTTCAGAAAACTTTAACTCAATTTTTCTTAAAATTGACCATGCTGACTCTATCGACTTCAAACTGGTGTAACGGGTGTAAAATGAGAATGAAAATAACTCATTTTTTTTTATTTGTGACTCATTTTGCCAGCACGGGTCACATATATACATAACTGGCTTAAATTTTGTGTGTGAAAAAGACTTTTGCACAGTACTGTATAATAGGCTCATTGTTGCACCTTGTATGTGAAGGTCTCAGCATGAAAATGGATGGTGTGTATGTCCGCTTCATTGCCCATCCCAAAAAGGTACCAGACCACCCTGTCGCCCTCAACCATTTCCAGCCCATGAAGGTTTGCATAGAGCTTCCCATTGATCCCTGTCAATAGTGACAGAAAAAAAAACATGCAGTTTGAAATCATGTCATTCTGTCCTAGACAAAATGAGAATTATGCACAGTGATTATTTTTTCCTATGTCTGTCATTTATCTACTTATTTATACTGTGTGGATGTGGAACAAGGATAGTGAATCTCATTCAATCCATCATATATTAAACAATGCCTTCTAGTGGTCATAATTCAGTGGTCAACTTTTCATAAATAGTGGTCAACTTTTTTCTTTCAAAATACATAATTAGGGTTGAGTTGCATTTACTTGTGACCTCTCACCATACATCTTGTTGCTTTTCTGAAACTCTGCATCTCTCAGAAGAGGTTCTGAGCTGTTGTAGTAGGACTGAATGTTTTCTTCCAGGTACCAGGATTTATTCTCATCAAACACCATAAAGAGGAGGGCAAATTCTCTATCCACATCAGTTCTCTGTCTGGTCTGGTTCAGTACACCTCTCCTGCAGATTACTAATGGCCCAATCAGACCACTTGCTGTGTCCTATAACATATGACAAAAGCCAAAACAAATAAACAACAATAACCATAATATTTGTATTTTATTGTTGTTGTTCAGAATCAATCTGTATGAATTCCTGACTGACTGAATGTAGTAGTAGTAGTAGTAGTAGTAGTAGTAGTAGTAATTGTTGTTGTTGTCAACACCTTCAAAAGCCAAAATAAATTGAACAATAACAATATTTTAGTAGCATTTTAAGGTTTAATATGTTAATATTTTACATGAAGTAACAATGAAAAATACAGTATATTAATTCCATACAGTATATTGATACTATATTAATAACGCATTTATTAATCTTAGATTAAATTATTATAATCAAAAGTTGTATCTGTTAATATTATTTAATGAACCTGAGCTAAAATTGAGCGTGCAAAGCAATGAGCATTAACAAATTTTAACAAAGATGAATGAATACTGTTACCGGTTGAGGAAAGTTACTTTAAAAATAATGCATTACAATATTGCGTCACTCCCTTAAAAAGTAATTAATTGAGTTACTTAGTTACTTTTTAAGAAAAGTAATGTGTTACATTACTTTTGCGTTACTTTTTCTCACCTGGGCTGGGCTTGGGTTTTTCTTTTTCTGAATATTTATTGTGCAAGTGAGATGAATAAATGCTCACATTTAGTCTAGAACTACAATAACCCTCATGTTTACACACAACGCCTGTGCACTTTCGATTTTTCTCAACATGGGGACAGGAGAGTCAGTCAAATAAATGTGAAAAAGTAACTTGCATTACTTTTTTTTTAATTTGATATTTTGTTGTATATTTCAAAAGTAATCTGATTAAGTAAACTCGAGTTACTTGTAATGGGTTACCCCCCAACACTGTTACAAATGCATTGCTCATTTTAGTTAGTTAACTAATAGTACCATACTGTAATTTTATATTATTGTTGTTCAGAATTAATGCGTTTCCTGACTGAATGTAAAAAATAATAATAATCATCATAATTATTAAGTAATTAAAACTCTACTAAGAGCTTTACCTTAACAAAGTCCACAGCTGAGCGGTAGGCAAAAGCAATGCAGTTTGGATCAGACACGCCTGGGCCGGATTTCTCTGGAATCATCCATTGGTACTGAGTCATATTTCCTGCAGTAAAGATGTGCCACATGTTCTATTTAAAGTCAGATCATGTTTAAAACACAGTTTATGAAGCCCTGAAGAGGTCTTTGTATACATTTTACAGGTGAAATACGCATATGGTGGGTCTTCCTCTACCTGGCATGACAGCTTGGGGTTTAGAAGTAGAGGTTCTGACTCCATGTGCTTGTATTGAGTATGGATGGCTAGCTTTATTCATGAATGTGATCAGCAAAATCTGGCCAACTTCAGCTCTAATTATAGGTCCTATAAAACACATCCATATTATGATTCATAATCATTCATTCATTCAAATAAAAAAAAATAGTTTTAAATAAGGGAACAAAATAAGTATGTCACCAAAAATCTCCAAGTGCTTCTCTTGAGGCTGCCTCAGTTTTCTTGTCCTGAAGGTGGCATCTGTGTATTCTTGATAAACTACTTTCTTATACCTGGAGCCCAGTCTGTTCTTTCCTGTCCCCACAAACAAACTGCCAGGACTGAGAAAGGAATCTAGTTACCAAAGCCATTGAAACACTGTAACACCAACAAGTTGTAGACAAGTTGTAGAACATAAATCTACCTTATCTCCTCAGTCGTGTTGAAGTTCTGCAGTTCCCATGTGCGATCAGGTGAGTAGTCCCACTGCCCCTCTTCAGCACAGATGAAATACTCCACCATCTGAGACCTTAACACTGAGGGCGTCTTATTCCCTGACCCCGTCACTTTATACAGCTGTCTCATCCCACCAACATAGTGATCAGAGACTAGACAGCTCACCTCAAATATACCTGCGATCACAGGAAAAGGTTTATATATATATACTATATATATACAGTGAGGAAAATAAGTATTTGAACACCCTGCTATTTTGCAAGTTCTCCCACTTAGAAATCATGGAGGGGTCTGAAATTGTCATCGTAGGTGCATGTCCACTGTGAGAGACATAATCTAAAAAAAAATCCAGAAATCCCAATGTATGATTTTTTAACTATTTATTTGTATGATACAGCTGCAAATAAGTATTTGAACACCTGAGAAAATCAATGTTAATATTTGGTACAGTAGCCTTTGTTTGCAATTACAGAGGTCAAACATTTCCTGTAGTTTTTCACCAGGTTTGCACACACTGCAGGAGGGATTTTGGCCCACTCCTCCAAGATCAGTATCCTTCTCTAGATCAGTCAGGTTTCCGGCCTGTCGCTGAGAAACACGGAGTTTGAGCTCCCTCCAAAGATTCTCTATTGGGTTTAGGTCTGGAGACTGGCTAGGCCACGCCAGAACCTTGATATGCTTCTTACAGAGCCACTCCTTGGTTATCCTGGCTGTGTGCTTCGGGTCATTGTCATGTTGGAAGACCCAGCCTCGACCCATCTTCAATGCTCTAACTGAGGGAAGGAGGTTGTTCCCCAAAATCTCGCAATACATGGCCCCGGTCATCCTCTCCTTAATACAGTGCAGTCGCCCTGTCCCATGTGCAGAAAAACACCCCCAGGGCATGATGCTACCACCCCCATGCTTCACAGTAGGGATGGTGTTCTTGGGATGGTACTCATCATTCTTCTTCCTCCAAACACGTTTAGTGGAATTATGAGCAAAAAGTTCAATTTTGTCTCATCTGACCACATGACTTTCTCCCATGACTCCTCTGGATCATCCAAATGGTCATTGGCAAACTTAAGACGGGCCTTGACATGTGCTGGTTTAAGCAGGGGAACCTTCCGTGCCATGCATGATTTCAAACCATGACGTCTTAGTGTATTACCAACAGTAACCTTGGAAACGGTGGTCCCAGCTCTTTTCAGGTCATTGACCAGTTCCTCCCGTGTAGTTCTGATTTCTCACCTTTCTTAGGATCATTGAGACCCCACGAGGTGAGATCTTGCATGGAGCCCCAGTCCGAGGGAGATTGACAGTCATGTTTAGCTTCTTCCATTTTCTAATGATTGCTCCAAGAGTGGACCTTTTTTCACCAAGCTGCTTGGCAATTTCCCCGTAGCCCTTTCCAGCCTTGTGGAGGTGTACAATTTTGTCTCTAGTGTCTTTGGACAGCTCTTTGGTCTTGGCCATGTTAGTAGTTGGATTCTTACTGATTGTATGGGGTGGACAGGTGTCTTTATGCAGCTAACGACCTCAAACAGGTGTATCTAATTTAGGATAATAAATGGAGGTGGACATGGAAGTGGAGGTGGACATTTTAAAGGCAGACTAACAGGTCTTTGAGGGTCAGAATTCTAGCTGATAGACAGGTGTTCAAATACTTATTTGAAGCTGTATCATACAAATAAATAGTTAAAAAGATTTTTGGGAGATTTTTTTTTTTAGATGATGTCTTTCACAGTGGACATGCACCTACAATGACAATTTCAGACCCCTCCATGATTTCCAAGTGGGAGAACTTGAAAAATAGCAGGGTGTTCAAATACTTATTTTCCTCACTGTATATATGTATATATGCTGTATATTCCCCCAGTCTTCAGTGTTACATGATCCTTCAGAAATCATTCTAATATGCTGATTTGCTGCTCTTATTATTGTCAATGTTGAAAGCAGCTGTACTGCTTAATATTTTTGTGGAAACTGCGTTCCGCTATCATTCAAAAGATTGGAGTAAGAAAAGTTTTTTCCCACCAGGGATGCACTAAATTGATCAAAACAACATTTATAATGTTACTAAAAAAATTATATTTATATGTTTCCACAAAAATATTTAGCAGCAAAAACTGTTTTCAGCATTGAATATGAGAACCATTATTCATAATTGAGCACCAAATCAACATGAAGGATCATGCAACACTGAAGATGGAAGTGATGTCTGGCATGGTAACATAATTTGCTGAAATAACAGCACTGGGTCACACTGACCACTGACATCTGGTTGCATGGACACAGTGACTGCAGTGTGTGGGAACAGGCTCAGCGTGTCACGTGTTGTGCCCTGTCTCTGGAACGTGTTGCCTTGGAAGTAAATACCATGCATGTCTATCTCTGTGCCAAGTCCCATGAGATGCCATCTGACTCTGGACTCCTTCTTCATCTCAAGGCCAGGGAGGTTCCCGTACATAAAGCCATTCACAGCTGCATTACACAAACAAAATAACAGGTTATGCAAGAAGGATCTTGAATGGATTCTGAATGGAATATGAAACTTTCAGCTGATTTGTAAAATGAATAGTTAGTTGACCATTACACTGGGTCGTCAATTATAACTTTCTTAAATAGGGTTTCTGATTCTTAAGCCAAAACTATATGCTTAATTTATCTACCACTAGGCCTACGACTTGTACATAGCATGCATAATGTAAAATTCTTTGTAACCTTCAGAGTCTGTTTGTTTAAGAATTAAGTTGTTTGCACAGTTTTGCCCCGAATAGACAACCCGCAATTCATCAGTATTTTACAAGGTGGTTAATTTGTACGAACTCATACGATTTTTCAAAAAGCGTCAACTAGAAGGACCACCTCTAATCCCGCCCCTAAACCTACCCATCACTGGGGTCTAGACAAATACGAAAACCACCTCGTAAAATATGTACAAATTGCGTTGAATAGATTACCGTTTGGCCGCCGATTTTAGGAACTACTCGAAGAAGATAAAATACCAATTAAAAACAACAGAAGAAGAATGTGAGAGGAATGTGATCTGCGTTTGTAGACGCCAATGCGACGCCAGGTGCGACACAAGTGGTTTTTGCTAGTTTCATCCGACGCAGTTATCATTTTCACGTCCAGCGCCACGTTGTTTACATAGCAAATGCACTCGCACCCATCTGTTCGCCCATGGGCGTGCTGGTCTGAAAACGAGGTGTGTTCAAGCGCATTGTTGGCGTGTTGCTATTTTGAGGCAAATGAAAACGACTGCCCCATTGACCAATAAAAACCTGGTCTAAAGTCAATAGCGCAGTATTTTTATTTTTTGTTATTTAAAGGGCGCGTTAGTAATATGCGCCTATAGGCGGGTGCACTCGCGTACGCTTTGCTTATTACACACACAGGGACGCACAGCAGCAAAAAAATATTTTGAAATATTACAAATAAAAGGATTCCTCTCTGGAGAAGCGTTCAGTCTTTCCACTCGCAAATTCTGCCACGTAAATAGTGAATCCGCCATGGTGCAAGCGCAAATGGCTTTTAAAGGGAATGGGAGATGAGACTCTGATTTATTGCGGTTTATTGCACGTTCCGCCCAAAACACACCCATGACTCATTAAAAGACTAGGAACACCCCTTTTGAACAAAGTAAAAAAGTGGATTTGGACACGCCCTAAGTGCACCTGCCCCATGCGGTTCAGACCATGTGCTCGGATCAATAAAATAGGGCCCTAAAGATGAACAACGTGCTGCTCTGCGGGTCAGGTGAAATAATATTACAAATAAGTCAGAGTGTGAATACGTCTAGTTCATGGTCAGATACGTATACCAAAATGAAGCATATGCAGACAGTAGTAAGGTGAGTATAATTACCATGCATTTTATTGCTCTCCTGAAACTCTGAATTCTCTGAGTCTGATTCATTGGTGTCATAGGTTTCAATGTTCTGATCCAAGTACCAGCTGAGATTCTCATCCAACACAGAAAACATCAGGAAAAACTCCCGATCCACATCTTTCTGTAAGAACAATCATTACATATAAAATATATTTTTACTGCATATGGGTCAAAGACGACAGTTTGTATTTGATTATATTACACATTTGACTCGTATTACCTGTGCACCATTGGAATTTAATGCATCTTTCTTACACACCAGCAGGGGGCCTATGAGACCAGAGTTGGTGTCTCTGACTGGATCACTGGAGGAGAAGTACAGGTAGGAAATACAGGGTGGGTCACTTTCAGATGGTCCCTCCTTCAACAGCCACCTGTAGGTGAAAGTTTCACCTGGCTGTACCTGATATCCTTTCCTCTTTATGCCTACAATACATTTAAAAAAAAAAGTTTATTTCTCTGGGACAAGACAAACCTTTTGATTGACATAAATTAGCCAGATGGTGTAAAATAAGTCTCACCGTCTTGATAAAAAACACCCTCAAAGGGTTTGTCGTACTGAAGACCATGTGACTGGATACTGTAGATTCTGTTAGCCTTGTTCATAAACATCACCTGAAGGGTGTCACCAACCTCGGCTCTCAGAACTGGACCTACAGACACCATGATGTAAATGTAACAAACTTGTGAAACACTTTATCTAACCAAGGTTTAAAATGTAATTTTTAAATCCACATGAAGTGACTTACCCAAAATGCCTAGATGAGTCTCAGCACTGGTTTGTTTTCTTTTTAAAGTGAAACTCTTATCTGTATATTCTTTGTACACCACTTTCCAATACTTTCCACCAAGTCGGCCACCATCCATCCCAAAGAACAACTCTGAAAAACTAAGGACGGCCAATAATTTTATTTTGAATGATTTGCCATAAACAAAAAACTTTCGTAAAATATTTGCAGTGCATTTCTGAATTATAATCGTATATTTAACCTCCCCGGTTTGGTCAGCGACTCATTGGTCAGTTTATCCATCCCTGATGGTGCGTAGTCCCACCGAACCTTCTCAGCAGCAATGAAATACTTCCTAATCTTCCCATTGAGAGGAACTGTGGAGTTTATCTCATCCCTGCAGGGCGAGACTTTGAACAGGGCCTGCATACCAGCTGTGAAAGACAACATGGAAGAGCCCTGTCACCTTCTGTGTAGCTAGTAAGTATATAAAGCTCCTTTAAGATATAGACAGAATCTTGGTTACAAAATGTTGGCAAAAAAATATATTTTTTAATGATCAAGACAATAATTTGAACACAAATTTAACTACTTTAGGCTGTATAATTCAGAGGTTTTCAATCTTTTAGATGCCAAAGAACTCTAATCTCTAACTCTAAAGATGATTATAAAAGAAATATAATCATCATTATGGGCAGCTATATATGTTCATGTATGAAGACCCAATTTATACCAATTTAAATAGGTATACTACTATACCAGCAGGGCATGACATTAACTTTTTTGCTCACCAGCCACAGTGGCTATTGGTTTTCCAAACACTTTTTTCACACATTATTTTCACACATAAATGTAAAAATTGGCCACAATTTTGACATTGATACCATGGGGAAAAAGTGCCATATAGATAATATTAAATCATAATTTGGCAGCAGGTATGTTAGGCTGCTGTCACTTTAAGACTTGATGCACGGATCCATTATACAGTTACACATACGTGTTTCTGTTCACTTAAAACATAACTGACTGTGTTTACGTGAATACTTGCCAAGATCAGCATTTTGACATTATTTTGTGTGTACTTGACTGTTTAAGTGCAATAAGGCAGTGAAAATGATCTCTAGATGGCTTTATGTGCGCACACTTTTAGGTGTGAGCACAAAATCTGTGGCAATGAGTAATATTATGTGCAATCCCACGGTCGAAATCCACACTCTGTAACATCAAAAATATTTATCCGGAGCAAATTAAAGGGTCACTTCAGTGATTTAGCATTAAGCTTTGTATCAGTAGAAACCCTGTAGTATATTTGAATTATGGTACTTCCCCCCTCATATCCCTCTGTGCATGTTATTTATGGAAAAAATCCTCAGATGACGCAAATATCGTCATTTTACGTCATCTGAGGATTTTTTGGCCAGAGGCTAAAAACTACAGCCAGTAGAAGGAGCTGTTCCGCATGTTATCAACCCGCCCACAGCGGAGAGATCTCACGCACAGAATGTAAATGCGCTCGGCTCGGCTCGGCCTCGGGCATTCATAATCGGAGCGATACGGAGCAAAGTGAGTGTTTCAACTTTTCAATTAATTCCTATGAAAGTTTAGCTTCCATATGTGATCAGAAAACACACCAGACTGGACACGCGCTGAGAATGACAGCCGCACTTAACGTTACCTCAGCTCTGCTCAGCTCTTACTTCCCTCTCGTGCTCCTGCTGTGTTTGTCCTGTGACTTTCATTTGGCTCACTCACACTTTATTGAAAAGACACGTTTTTAATTTAATCAGTTTTTAATTGTAGGGTTTATTCTCTAACTGAACGAAATGATTGTATTACTATGAAGATCAAAACAACGGTGTACGGAGTGGCCTCGTAGGGCAGCGAAGCAAGTGCATTCTGGGAGTTGTTGTCTTTCATCCACATGAGACAAAAATACATTTTCTGTCTTTTCTCAGTCTAGAAGGCACCAAATTCAAAAATAATTTCACATTTCTACTACATAAATGTCACAGTTTAAATACACATTCATCTTCCCAGCGCTGAAGCGCCCCTTTAAACGAGTGAGTGAGCGGAGGCGGGTTTGTGTCAACTCGCTATCGGAGAGATGAGCGAGAACACAGCTGGTATTGTGTATCTAATCTGTGGAAAATTTGTATTGGAAGCGTTTCAGTATCGATAAATCAATATTTTTGACAACACTACTTTGCACATTTATTATTTCAGATGCCTTTTTAAAAGACTACAATTGAAAAATGTATATATTATATATACAATTCAACCCTAATTGGCTAGTAGGAGTGACTGTATACAAGTCCTGTATACCAGTATAATATATTATTTGGGAAATATTTGCGGTCTTTACTGTAGTGTCCTTGTTTAAACACCCATCACCCACACCATACGAAGATGCCAGTTCAAATCCTGCTCGGAGCGAGTCGAGTAGAACCGGTGGGGTTACATTGGTGCCATGACCCAGATGGGAGTGAGGTTTTAGGGGGGTGAATGTAACTGACACCAGCTAGTAAGAGCTGTGAGAGTAAACCTTACTCCCCTGGCCTCAAGAGGTGCATTAGCGCCTAACGCTAAAGGCTGCGGTCTTTAGTGTCCTTGTTAGCTTGCCCACCTCCTATGCCAGAGATGCCAGTTCAAATCCCGCTCAGAGCGGGCCGAGTAGAACCGGAGGGGTTACATTGGTGCCATGACCCAAATGGGAGTGCGGTTTAGGGGGGGTGAGTGTAACTGATGCCAGCTAGTAAGAGCTGTGAGAGTAAACCTCAGTCCCCTGGCCTCAAGAGGTGCATTAGCGCCTAACACTTAGTGTCCTTGTTAGCTCGCCCGCCTCCCATGCCAGAGACGCCGGTTCATTCCCACTCTGAGCGTGTCAAGTAGAACCGGAGGGGTTACACTAATACATGTGCACATTCTAGAGTAAACTATTAAAAAGCCAACTCGCTTTTTTTAACTGAAGGCAGGACTTATAATGTTATGATTGTTAAACTGTTATCAAGGAACATGCTTCCTCAAAATTTACCTTTCAGATGATCGTTGACTTGGCAGTTCAAGAGCCATGTCCCTGTTGTCATGGGGACCATCTCTGCAGTGGCAAAAGTGGCAGAAAACAGACTCAGGACATCCACGCGGTGCCCACGGTCCAGGAGTGTGTGTCCGTGAAAATAAGCAGAGTGAACATCGATCTCGTTGCCCATGCCAAAGAGATGCAAAGCAACCGTGTGGTTTTGGCAAAACTCAATGCCTGGTAGGTTGCCATACATGTATCCATTTATGGCTAAAAATTAATTAAAAAAAGGAATTACTCAAACTGTGTACATCAGCTATGTCGGTTTACAAAAACATCTCTAGGTTCATGAATTTTCATTACAATTACACATCACTCTTTTATTTTGCTTTTTTACTTTAACAGCTGGACAGCCACAATTTTAGTTCATACAGTCAATTGTCAGGTAAGTACCATGCATCATGTTGGATTCCTGGAAATCTTCTCTAGCAGGATCCACACCATCTGGATCAGAGCAGAAGGTCTGGATGTTCTCTTTCAGGTACCAGCTGATGTTCTCATCCACCACACTAAACATAAGAATCAGATCCTGGTCCACATCAGCACGTTGCACTTGATGGTCGTCTGAAGTGGACACGGCGTGCAGGGTTCCTGAGGGTGATATTTGGATTTGGTAAATCAAAGGATAAGGTAAGACAAAAAATATTTATTTAGCTAATAAAGAGAAGGAATTTTTAAGATCAGCCCTGGGATATATATATATATATATATATATATATATATATATATATATATATATATATATATATATATATATATATATATATATATATATATATATATATATATATATATATATATATATATATATATATAGTATTTGAAAATAAGTATTTGAACACCCTGCTATTTTGCAAGTTCTCCCACTTGAAAATCATAGAGGGATCTGAAATTGTCATCGTAGGTACATGTCCACTGTGAGAGACATAATCTAAAAAAAAAAAATCCAGAAATCACAATGTATGATTTTTTAACTATTTATTTGTATGATACAGCCGCAAATAATTATTTGAACACCTGAGAAAATCAATGTTAATATTTGGCACAGTAGCCTTTGTTTGCAATTACAGAGGTCAAACGTTTCCTGTAGTTTTTCACCAGGTTTGCACACACTGCAGGAGGGTGATTTCTAAGTGGGAGAACTTGCAAAATAGCAGGTTCAAATACTTATTTTCCTCACTGTATATTTGATTTACTGTAATGACATTTATAAATTGTAGTATTATTGAAAATTTGAGGGACTAAATGGGAAATTTAACTTATTATCAATTTGATAAATAGATTACAATGCCTAGAAAATATACTTCTGTACATTTTTTGACCATTAAAAAATTATGCGATTTTTGATACTTAAAGGTCCCGTTTTTCTTGTTTTTTTGAAGCTTTGATTGTGTTTACAGTGTGCAATATAACGTGTTCATGTTTCGCGTGTAAAAAAACACAGTATTTTTCACACAATTTACTTATCTGTACACCGCTGTTTTCACTGTCCTAAAAACGGGCTAATGAGTTCCTTGTTCTATGACGTCCCTCCTTCAGAAAACGTAACGAGTTCTGATTGTGCCAGCGGTTCCTGTGTTGTGATCATAGGTTGTGATTCGACAGCAGCTTAGCGCACGTTGCCCGGTAAGGTCAAGCCTCTTACCAGAGATGCATGCGCTCAGTGTTCGAGTGACGTTATTAAAGAAGGAAGTAGAAGGTTGTAGTCCTAATCGGCCGTTCGCTGTAGGCTTTGAAAGGGGACCTCTGTTAAATAAAATATCTCGCTTGGCATTGAACTTTGAGCTTTATAATTTTACAGGTATTATTTATGCTCTAACAGCAACATTACACACTAACTAAAGTTTGAACAATGGGATCACGAAGAACAGGACCTTTAAAAATCTTTCAATGAAGGTGGAACTATTAACTATGGAATTATTCTTCCCAGAGTTAAAAATCCTGAAGTGAATTTTGTATTTTTTTTTATACATTAAATGCACCCATTTAAATATAGGGAGGAACATAAAGAGGAAATGTTCTGTACTATAATGACATTTATGAATTGTAGTATAATTGGCCCTAGTTGACCTTTTTCTAAGATGATTTAGCTGTGTTTAAATTTGATTAATAATACAATGTAAAAATATGAGGGAGCAAAATTTCAGTGCAAAGGGCACAAATATAGGGCTAGTTTTGCAAGAAATTAATAGGCATATCAGAATGTCTGCTTTACCTTCCTTACAGGTGAGAAGGGCTCCAATAAGCCCGGAGGAAATGTCTTGTGAGGCGCTGACATGGGAGTGGTAGGCCCAGGTCAGGCAGTTGGCGTCACCCTTTTGAGGGGCATAATCTGGCTTTACAGCCCAGACATAGGTGTAGTTTCCCCCTGGTGGAACCCCATCATCCTTCTTCAGAGTGTCTGAGGTTCCGTCTGGATATAGGGCACCTAGTGCGGACAGGATTTAATAACAGGAGATAGTCCACACAAGTGCCTTTGAAATTATTAACCTTAAACACTTATGAGCCAAAACATTATGGCCAGTCACAGGTGAAGCGAATATCGTTGATAATTTCCTAACAAGGCCACATATTAGGGTCAGGGTATGGTAGGCAAACAATCAGTTCTCATAATCAATGTGTTGGATGCAGGAGGAATGGGCAGGAATAAAGATCAGAAATAAGGATAAAGATCTAAAGACTTTGACAAGGGACAAATTGTTATGGCAAGGCGACTGGGTCAGAGTATCCCTGAAATGGCGAGGCTTGTGGGTTGCTCCTGTTCAGCCATGAAAAACCACTAACCAGCAACAGGGTGTTGGGCGCCCAAGCCTCATCAATGCACAAGGGCAACGAAGGCCATCCCATCTGGTCTGAGCCAATAGAAGGTATAGCCGCAGATCAATCAGAGTGCCGATGATGACCCGAAAGCACTTACAGTGAGTATGTTGACATTGGAACTGGACCTTGCTGCAGTGGAAGAAGGTCACCTGGTTCCCATGTTCTTTTACATCACATGGACGGCCATGTACGTGCGCACCATTTACTTGGGGAAGTGATGGAACCAGGATGCACTGACAATGACAAGCCGGCGGAGGGAGTTTGATGCTCTGGGCACTGTTCTGCTGGGAAACCCTGGGTCAGGCCATTCATGTGGACGTAAGTTTGTTCCCTAGTGGAAGTGGCCTCTGGCAGGATAACGCACCCTACCTACCACACTCCACACATTGTTTAGGAATGAGCATCTGTGGGATTTGCTGGACCAACATGTTTGAACCAAGGTGTAGCCCCCTCGCAACCTACAGGACTTGATCTGCTGCTAATGTCTTGGTGCCTGATATCACAGGACACCTTGAGGGGTCTTGTGAGTCCATGCCTCAGCGCTGTTTAGGCCGTACGCAGAGGACCAACAGCATATTAGGCATAATGTTTTGGCTCATGTATAAGGAGTAAATGAGAGAGAAAGAGGTTTTACCTTCTGAATCTTTTGCATAAAAGACACCATGCGGATGCATGGAGTAACGTCTGGAGGCGAAGTTCTTCAGGTGCACGATGATGATATCATGGACCTCTGCCCTCAGTACGGGGCCCAGATAGCCCAGCCAGGTGGGTTTGGGGATCTCTTGAGAATAAGAAGCATCTGTGTACTGCCTGTATATCGCTTTTTTGTACACACTGCCAATCCGCTGAGACCCACGCTGCAGAAATACTGATGCATACCTGGGCAATGAGAAAGATGAGGAGTTTGAAAATGAACTAAAATTAGAACATAAATTGGAAATTCAAAGTAACTTAACCGATAAATAGATTACACTCTTAGAATAAAGGTTAAATAAACTACATTTTAAAGAATCCCTTATTGGTTCTTAGGACAATAATTCATAAAATGTCATTAAAGTTAAAAATTAATAATAAAAAAAAAGATCCCATAATGAGAACCCCTAAAATGTTCTACAGGGAGTGCAGAATTATTAGGCAAATGAGTATTTTGACCACATCATCCTCGTTATGCATGTTGTCTTACTCCAAGCTGTATAGGCTGGAAAGCCTACTACCAATTAAGCATATTAGGTGATGTGCATCTCTGTAATGAGAAGGGGTGTGGTCTAATGACATCAACACCCTACACTGTCAGAAAAAAAGGTACGGTGCTGTCACTGGGGCGGTACCCTAAGGTACAAAACCGAAAAGGTACTAATATGTACTCTTAAAGTACTGATATGTACCTTTTAAGGTACTAATATGTACCATTTAGGGGTGAGTAAGGTACAAAGATGTACCTTTTCACTTTTGTACCTTAGGGTACCGCCCCAGTGATAGCACTGTACCTTTTTTTCTGACAGTGTATATCAGGTGTGCATAATTATTAGGCAATACCTTTCCTTTGGCAAAATGGGTCAAAAGAAGGACTTGACAGGCTCAGAAAAGTCAAAAATAGTGAGATATATTGCAGAGGGATGCAGCAGTCTTAAAATAGCCAAGCTTCTGAAGCGTGATCATCGAACAATCAAGCGTTTCATTCAAAATAGTCAACAGGGTCGCAAGAAGCGTGTGGAAAAACCAAGGCGCAAAATAACTGCCCGTGAACTGAGAAAAGTCAAGCGTGCAGCTGCCAAGATGCCACTTGCCACCAGTTTGGCCATATTTCAGAGCTGCAACATCACTGGAGTGCCCAAAAGCACAAGGTGTGCAATACTCAGAGACATGGCCAAGGTAAGAAAGGCAGAAAGTCGACCACCACTGAACAAGACACACAAGCTGAAACGTCAAGACTGGGCCAAGAAATATCTCAAGACTGATTTTTCTAAGGTTTTATGGACTGATGAAATGAGAGTGAGTCTTGATGGGCCAGATGGATGGGCCCGTGGCTGGATTGGTAAAGGGCAAAGAGCTCCAGTCCGGCT
The DNA here is from genome assembly GCA_023566225.1 of Romanogobio albipinnatus. NCBI lineage: Eukaryota > Metazoa > Chordata > Actinopteri > Cypriniformes > Gobionidae > Romanogobio > Romanogobio albipinnatus. The sequence goes on along the minus strand of CM042259.1, from coordinate 10,561,025 downwards.
CAGACGCCAGCAAGGTGGAGGTGGAGTACTGGTTTGGGCTGGTATCATCAAAGATGAGCTTGTGGGGCCTTTTCGGGTTGAGGATGGAGTCAAGCTCAACTCCCAGTCCTACTGCCAGTTTCTGGAAGACACCTTCTTCAAGCAGTGGTACAGGAAGAAGTCTGCATCCTTCAAGAAAAACATGATTTTCATGCAGGACAATGCTCCATCACACGCGTCCAAGTACTCCACAGCGTGGCTGGCAAGAAAGGGTATAAAAGAAGAAAATCTAATGATATGGCCTCCTTGTTCACCTGATCTGAACCCCATTGAGAACCTGTGGTCCATCATCAAATGTGCGATTTACAAGGAGGGAAAACAGTACACCTCTCTGAACAGTGTCTGGGAGGCTGTGGTTGCTGCTGCACGAAATGTTGATGGTGAACAGATCAAAACACTGACAGAATCCATGGATGGCAGGCTTTTGAGTGTCCTTGCAAAGAAAGGTGGCTATATTGGTCACTGATTTGTTTTTGTTTGGTTTTTGAATGTCAGAAATGTATATTTGTGAATGTTGAGATGTTATATTGGTTTCACTGGTAAAAATAAATAATTGAAATGGGTATAAATTTGTTTTTTGTTAAGTTGCCTAATAATTATGCACAGTAATAGTCACCTGCACACACAGATATCCCCCTAAAATAGCTAAAACTAAAAACCACTTCCAAAAATATTCAGCTTTGATATTAATGAGTTTTTTGTGTTCATTGACAACATGGTTGTTGTTTAATTATTAATGTTGTAAAATTAATCCTCAAAAATACAACTTGCCTAATAATTCTGCACTCCCTGTATATATGAAGCACCTGACAGAACCCTTTAAGTTTCTATACCGAACTTTTTATTATGACCGGACACTCTTAGAAATAAAGTTCCCGTTTTTGAAGCGATGCCATAGAAGATCCATTTTAGGTTCTCCAAAGAACCTTTAAGTGTACAGACAGTACTTAAAACATACTTGTTTTTCTCAATGTAAAGAACATTTTAATATGAAGAACCATTTTTCACCTTTTTATTTTGACCATTAATCAATTATGCAATTTTAGATCATTATAAATCCTTCACTGAAGCGTGTTAATAAACTGTTGTTCAATGAGAAATATATTTCTAATTACTGAAACTCAAAAAAATGCAATGTATTCTTAACATACACACAAAAAAACTGTTTGCATAAGTATTTAAATTTAGAAAAAACAAGTGTGTGAAAAAATTGTTTTTTATTTAGTGTGTGAATCTCAGGGATGACAGTGAAAATGTCCAGCTATATATCAAATGACCAGATATTATCTAGAAAAAGTCAGTCCTCAAAACTGTCTGGGTAAACAAGAGACTTGTGAGAGCAGCCACAGAGGCTACAGAGTTCATTAGATGAGAACAGTGTAAAGGTGCATGGGAGGATGCCAAACAAAAGAAAGAAAAAATATATATTGTGACGGCATGTCTGGAGTTATCAAAAAAAAAAAGAAGAAGCTATAATAGTGTACATGATTTTGTGTGGTTATAGTCCAAGTTTTTTTTTTTTTTTTTGCCAACTTCTAACATTGTCCACATGTTAAAAAACACCATTGTCTGAAGATAATAGATGACTTTACAAAAACCATATTAATAATGTAATGTAATGTAATTTAGAAATATCACAGGGAGCTACATTTCTGTGTACAGAGTGGTCAATTATATATATATATATATATATATATATATATATATATATATATATATATATATACACACACACACACACACACACATCAAACTATTTTGTTAGATGTAAAATAAATAGGCCTATGCATAAAAATATGTACTTTTACACTTTTTGCCCTGTTTCAATCAGATGAATTACTATTATTAATTATTAATGAAGAATATATATAAATCTCACTCATCCGCTGCAATTGGTTTCCCATTAATCAGATTCTGGCCGCTTGGTGCGTAATCCCAGTTTTCCTCTTGAATCCCAATGTAGAAGGTTCTGTTGATTCCAGACACTTGTGCTATCACAACACAAAAGATGCTCAAGCTTCTCAAACAGTTCCATAAAGTAACCATAGTCTCAGGGACACAAATGTCCTTGCCAGAGTCCTCGAATAATTCTTAACAGGAAGGTTCTGTGTGGTCCCTCGTTATTATGAGACAGCAAAGAAATCTAAGATGACCAGTCATGAGCCATGATGACAGCCTTCAGGGATTCACACACCCATGAAATTCATGGGAAGCTCTTCCCTGCCGGAAGAATCCCTCTGAAACGGCTCGCTGTAATATGGTAGCGAGTTTCTAGTTGGTCATTAGCTGATTCAAGCTGGTCATTAGCTGGTGCAAACTGGTAAACCATCTTGGAAAAGCAACAAACAAACTAGCTTGTGACACCAGTTTAAAGTGGTCAAATGAATTTTGGAACATGGTAGCTGGACAACCAGTTAATAACCAGCTTGCACCAGCTAATGACTAGCTAGAAACCGCAGCTATCATGTTCCAAAACACAGCTGGATTTTTCAACAGGGTTTTTAGCATAAACTGGGATGTCCATAAACTTGAATATCCATAATTGAATTTCAGTTACATTTTTGAGAGTCAGTGTAAGGATTTGACTGAATCTAAATAATAAACTGATATACCTGCTGTTATAACCTACTAAGTGTGCATTTATGATAAGCTAAACCATTATACATACACCAATCAGGCATAACATTATGACCGGTGAAGTGAATAACACTGATTATCTCTTCATCACAGCACCTGTTAGTGGGTGGGATATATTTGGCAGAAAGTGAACATGTTGTCCTCAAAGTTTTGAGGAGCACAACAACGAGTTTGCAGTGTTGACTTGGCCTCCAAATTCCCCAGACCTCAATCCAATCGAGCATCTGTGGGATGTGCTGAACAAACAAGTCCAATCCATGAAGGCCCCACCTCGCAACTTACAGGACTTAAATGATCTGCTGCTAACATCTTGGTGCCAGATACCACAGCACACCTTCAGGGGTCTAGTGGAGTCTGTGCCTCGATGGGTTTTTACAGCCAAAGGGTGACCAACACAATATTAGGAAGGTGGTCATAATGTTATACCTGCTTGGTGATACAGTATATATAAAATAAATAATTCAGGTGCATACATTTTTTGTATGAGGGCCCTATGATCCTGCTATCTCCAATATTACAAATATTAATAAAATTAATATCCAATATTTTCTACAACACAAATGTAATTGTTCTCTTTATTTTAAGGTCACAAATCTATGGAAGCCCATTTCTACCACATATGGATAAAAATGTGCTTTGGTAAATCATAAGTTGAAACTATGGGATACTAATTCATAAGTAAGTCAAAAGTATGATAAAAAAAAAATAGGCTAATAATAATGACTTTTTAATCTTATTTCAACATTTTGTCATTTTAATAGTTTTTTACCGTTGTATGTTTTAATTTTGACTTTTAATCACGCACTTATGAATTATTAATTACAATAATAAAGTTATTCTTACATTTACGTTTCTTTATTATGATATCATGGAGCTCTGTCCTCAGTATGGAGCCCAGATAGGTGCATGGGTTTGGGGATACAGCCAGGCCTTACACACTACCAATCCGCTGAGATCTGCGCTGCAAAATTACTGATGCATACCTGGGCAATGAGAAAGATGAGGGGTTTTCTAATGTTTTTCCACTATTATTATAATGGGATGATAATAAATGGTGGGACATTTGAAAATGAACTACAATTCAAAAATAAATAGGACATTAAAAGTAACTTAACTTCAATAAATAGACTCTTAGAATAAAGGTTCAGCGGGGTTCTATATAGAACTTTAGGCTTCTTGACTCAATTTTAAAGAACCTTTTAATGCCAAAATGGTTCTATATAAGGAGAATAATTCATGACATTTAATTAAAATAAAAAAATAATTAAAACAAAATGATCCCATGGGAAACCCTAAAATGTTCTAAATATGAAGCACCTGACAGAACCCTTTATGGTTCTATATAGAACTTTTTCTTATGAGTGCACACTCTTGGAAATAAAGGTCCTTAAAAGAGGTTTTTGAAGCAATGCCATTGAAGATGCATTTTAAAGGTTCCCCAAAGAACCTTTCTCAATGTAAAAAAAACACTTCAATAAGATGAAGAACATTTTCCACCTTTATATTTTGACCATTAATAATCAATTATCAATCTAATTACTGAAGCTCAAAAAATGCCACGTATTCTTAACAAACATTTAAAAAAAGCATTTCGCATAAGTACATAAATGTACAAAAAAGGCCTCTACTTATGACTCAATAAAAAATACTGGGGAAAATTAGGTTTTTATTCTGTGTGAATCTCAAAGATGACAGTGAAATTGTCATGGCACCGGTACCAGGAAGAGTAAACTATATCAAACACATTCATCAACCAGAATACAGCTATATATCAAATGACCAGATATTATCTAGAAAAAGTCAGTCCTCAAAACTGTCTGGGTAAACAAGAGACTTGTGAGAGCAGCCACAGAGGCTACAGAGTTCATTAGATGAGAACAGTGTAAAGGTGCACCAGCAGGCATGGGAGGATGCCACACAACAACAAAGAAAGAAAGGAAAAAATACTCAAATAGAATCACGTGATAGTGTCCCTGATTTTGTGGGGTTAGATAGTCCAAAACAATTTTGCCAGCTGGTACTGTATGTGTGGTGCAAATCTATCATGGTCCACATCATTAGCAGCAGATCCTTTAAGTCCTGTAAGTTGTGAGGTGGGGCCCCCATGGATCGGACTTGTTTGTTCAGCACATCCCACGGATGCACAATTGGATTGAGATCTGGGGAATTTGGAGGCCAAGTCAACACGGCAAACTCGTTGTTGTGCTCCTCAAACCATTCCTGAACCATTTTTGCTTTGTGTCAGGGCGCGTTATCTGCGGAAAGAGGCCTAGCCACCAGGGAATACCGTTTCCATGAAAGGGTGTACAGACTGCAACAATGCTTAGGTGGTACGTGTCAAAGTATCATCCACATGGATGGCAGGACCCAAGGTTTCCCAGCAGAACATCGCCCAAAGCATCACACTGCCTCCACCGGCTTGCCTTCTTCCCATAGTGCATCCTGGTGCCATGTGTTCCCAGGTGAGCGACGCACACGTGATGTAAATCCACGGCCATCCACATGATGTAAAAGAAAACGTGATTCATCAGACCAGGCCACCTTCTTCCATTGCTCCGTGGTCCAGTTCTGATGCTCACGTGCCCACTGTTGGCTCTTTCAGCAGTGGACAGGGGTCAGCAGCCCCATACGTAACAAACTGCTGTGCTCTGTGTATTCTGACACCTTTCTATCAGAACCAGAATTAACTTCTTGAGCAATTTGAGCTATAGTAGCTCGTCTGTTTGATCGGACCACACGGGCCATCCTTCGCTCCCCACGTGCATTAGTGAGCCTTGGCCACAATTTGGCCCTTGTCAAACTCACTCAAATACTTAAGCTTGTACATTTTTCCTGGTTCTAACACATCAACTTTGAGGACAAAATGTTCACTTGCTACCTAATATATCCCACCCACTAACATGTACCGTGATGAAGAGATAATCAGAGTTATTCACATAATATCAAAATAGAAAACTAAACACTATTTCAAAATATTAATAAAGACTAAAATAGTATATCTCAATGTTCAAACCATCTGCTGTCCAGGCTGGATCTCCTGAAGGATCCAGTGGCCCTTCCCTGTGGACACAATTATTGCATGATCTGTGTTCTGGAATCAAGATGATCAGAAGGGAGTCTATCTGCCCCCCAATGCAGACAGACCTTCACTCCAACACCTGTACTGAGCAAAAACACCATGAAATGGTGGAGAAATCTGCTGCTCCTGCTCAATGTGGGTCCTGAAGATGTGGAGTGTAACATTGTAATGGAAGAAAACACAATGATGTGAAGTCCAGTGTGATGATAAGGGTGATTTTGGAAATAACAATCAGTCCTGGACACTGCAAAACTCACTCATAATTCCATAAACAGTGAAATCATTAAACCCCTATAGAATATGAGTGTACGTGGTGGATCACAGAGCAGGAACTCTGTCCTTTAGTGTCTCTGACACAAGAGTTCAGACCGCATTCACTCAGCCCCTTTATCCTGGCTTTAATGTTTTACATGGATCAAGTGTCAAACTATGTGATCTAACAACGATTCAACAAATTGTATTATCATATCAATATTAGCCTATATTATCAGTGCTGGTATTGTTAACTAAAACTGTTAAAACTATTGTTTTATTTAATTGAAATAAAGCTGAAATAAAATAAATGATAAATATTAGTTAAAAAAAAAGACTGTGTAAACAACAGTACAGAAAAAAATACCATATTAATCATTAAAATTGGCATGGGAAGTTGGAATAGTCCTTATGATGTATAGGCCTATTTATATCTGAGTGAAAAGGCTTAATTAGTGACAGGTTGTCCTGCAGTAAAAATAATTAAATGTGCATGGATGAGTCATTTATAATAAATACTGAAATATTCCATAAAAAGTTATGTTGTGCTAGTTTATTAGCTATTAGTTGTTAGTTTACTAGCATAGCATAAGCGATTAGCCTGATAGCTACACATTTGCATTTACCCTACATATATTCTCAATCATCTTTAATGTAATTATGTGATAAATTAAGTATTTAATTTTCAAATATTTCAGTTATAAATAAAACAAATGAATGGTGTTCAATTAATCACTTAATAGGCTATTATTATTTATTCATACACAGTTAACGTGTAAGAAATACGTTCAAGTGGTTTTATTATGCACTAATGTGTTTTCGTACGCATTGTATAATAAGATATGCGTATTTTAAATGAATATCATTCGTATTAGCCTACTTAGGACACTGTGTGGAGACCCGTGAGTCGTCATGACACAGGCATCTCTCATCTAGATGGCAGCAGCGAGTTCCCGCTGCCGCTCTGCAGATCTCAACATTCACAGAGGTACATAAACGTTTCCGCTAAAGGCAAAATGGTGGACTTGTTATCATCTTTGGCGCCCCGCAAAAATCTAAAAATCAGTCTGTATATACTATCATAGAGACGTTGAACACTACATCACCATGTTTAAGAAAGCTAAGAGGTGCAATTTCAGGCGGAGGAATGACTCGGACGAGGAGGACAGAGAGGAGAACCAGCAGTCCGGCGGGCCCGGGGCTGAAGAGTCGGCGAAACCGGGCGAGTCCAGCACGGGTCCCGCTTCTGGAGCAAACATGGTGAACAACCACGGAAACGGATTTCAGCCTGGTGCTGTCAAGGTCAACAAAGAAAAGAAGAGAAAGAAGGAGAACCGAGAGGAACCCAAAGCGAGTCTGCTGAGCTTCCACGACGATGAAGGTGCTTATTAACTGCCATTAAAGACACGTGTAACGTAAATACATTTAGACAAAAACAGTGTAATGTTTCACAAATGATTCGTGTAGAGTGTTCGTGGTGCAGTTCATCATCTAATTGTAGTCAATTTAAATTGTGTAACACAGTTCGTGTCATTTAATGTAACAGTCAATAACAAAAACACGAGCTACTTTGCATATTAAAGGATTAGTTCACTTCAAAATGAAAATGTCCTGATAATTTACTTACCCCACTGTCATCTTTTTTTTGTTTTGTTTTGTTTTGTTTTGAGGAAAACATTTTAGGATTCTTCTCCATATAATGTAATGGCAACCAAAATGTTGAAGGTCCAAATCAATGCAGCTTCAAAGGCTCTGCACGACCCCTGCTTATCTAGCCTATTCCCATCTAGTCTGGGATCGTGCAGAGCACTTCAAAGCCCTTTGAAACTGCATTGATTTGCCATTGAAATACATTATATGGAGAAAAATCTTGAAATGTTTCCCTCAAAAAAACTAATTTCTTAGAAATTAAGAAAGAAAGACATGAACATCTTGGATGGCATTGGAGTGAGTAAATTATCCGGAAATGTTCATTTTGAAGTGAACTAATCCTTTAACGTTATATTAACTAGTAATAGTGATAAATTAGGACTCTGCTCTAATTGGAATATACTCAGTGATTGGCTTAAGATCAATCTGATACAACGATAAAAATTGAATCCTTAATAAAATCTTATCCAGTAATGATACAAATAAAAAAGTAAACTTTGATTTTGTGTCCCAAATTGCATTCTATGTAAGTGTATGAATTTTATAATGCATATCGCATATGGATTCACTGTATACCTCTCTCTATTAGATGACTCTGAAGTGTTCCGTGTGAAGAAATCCTACCACAGCAAGAAGATCGTCAAGCAGCTGAAGAAAGAATACAAGGAGGATTTGGAAAAGTACACCGGTCCCGCACCGGAGCAAAGCACACGCATTGGTACTAAACATCTTCTTTTTTTTATTATTATTATTATCATGCATTTCTATAAATCAGAATCAGGGGACTGCTTTTTGTCTTTAAAACATCCAATTTAATACATTTTATTAAGAAAATACTTTGTTTGCTTCCCCCACTCAAAATTACACTCACCTAAAGGATTATTAGGAACACCATACTAATACTGTGTTTGACCCCCTTTCGCCTTCAGAACTGCCTTAATTCTATGTGGCATTGATTCAACAAGGTGCTGAAAGCATTCTTTAGAAATGTTGGCCCATATTGATAGGATAGCATCTTGCGGTTGATGGAGATTTGTGGGATGCACATCCAGGGCATGAAGCTCCCGTTCCACCACATCCCAAAGATGCTCTATTGGGTGGAGATCTGGTGACTGTGGGGGCCATTTTAGTACAGTAAACTCATTGTCATGTTCAAGAAACCAATTTGAAATGATTCAAGCTTTGTGACATGGTGCATTATCCTGCTGGAAGTAGCCATCAGAGGATGGGTACATGGTGGTCATAAAGGGATGGACATGGTCAGAAACAATGCTCAGGTAGGCCGTGGCATTTAAACAATGCCCAATTGGCACTAAGGGGCCTAAAGTGTGCCAAGAAAACATCCCCCACACCATTACACCACCACCATCAGCCTGCACAGTGGTAACAAGGCATGATGGATCCATGTTCTCATTCTGTTTACGCCAAATTCTGACTCTACTATCTGAATGTCTCAACAGAAATCGAGACTCATCAGACCAGGCAACATTTTTCCAGTCTTCAACTGTCCAATTTTGGTGAGCTTGTGCAAATTGTAGCCTCTTTTTCCTATTTGTAGTGGAGATGAGTGGTACCCGGTGGGGTCTTCTGCTGTTGTAGCCCATCCGCCTCAAGGTTGTGCGTGTCGTGGCTTCACAAATGCTTTGCTGCATACCTCGGTTGTAACGAGTGGTTATTTCAGTCAAAGTTGCTCTTCTATCAGCTTGAATCAGTCGGCCCATTCTCCTCTGACCTCTAGCATCAACAAGGCATTTTCACCCACAGGACTGCCGCATACTGGATGTTTTTCCCTTTTCACACCATTCTTTGTAAACCCTAGAAATGGTTGTGCGTGAAAATCCCAGTAACTGAGCAGATTGTGAAATACTCAGACCGTCCGTCTGGCACCAACAACCATGCCACGCTCAAAATTGCTTAAATCACCTTTCTTTCCCATTCTGACATTCAGTTTGGAGTTCAGGAGATTGTCTTGACCAGGACCACACCCCTAAAGGCATTGAAGCAACTGCCATGTGATTGGTTGATTAGATAATTGCATTAATGAGAAATTGAACAGGTGTTCCTAATAATCCTTTAGGTGAGTGTATATCTTAACTTTAATGTTACATTTATCATGTGAACTACTTGTATACAACATGTTATATGCATGTGTGTTTGGGACAGAGGGGAACACGGTCGCATTTGCAGCAGATATATGCTGCCCATCATATATCAAAGCATGCGACAGACAGGGGTCGGACGAGAACACTGGAAAATGTGACAGAATGGACAATATTCGTCTGTATTTGCAATACACGAGCCGCTGCGCGAGAAAACACTGCCAGTGTGTGAATGCACAACGGGCGCACGTGGCTCCCACTCTCCATACGCACTGCTTGCACGTGCGGTGTGAAGCTGGCGTCTATACGACGCTGGCGCATCCTCCAACTCCGGGCAGCCTTCCTTATCTCTCCCACTTGCCATTTCTACACATGACGTGACATGCAGTTCTCCACTTTTACTTCTTTTACTGTATGTCCACACACACCTCTTATTTCACGCGAAAAGGACACCCACTGTCTGAGGTAACATACGGGCACGAGTCTACGTTGCGCATGCGTCAAACCGTACGATGCACCACGCTCAGTGTTGCCAATTCTCACGAGACAAATAAGCAACCGCAGCTTCAAAAACAAGCCCAATATTATTATATTATTCTTATATGTATTATTATATGAGCCTGCAACATATTAAACTGAAACCTCTCGGAGTTTGAAAAGCAAAAACAGATGTGATCATTTTACAAAAATCTGCAAATTGCAATAAAGGGCACACAATATCCTCCGATCAGCTGTGAACAGAAGAGGTTTGGAGATGGAAAAAGAGAAAAAGTGACATGAAGGCCAATTATGGTAACCCATAATCAGAGTTGGAGTACACATATGAGTAGTGAGGAGTAGTGAACACACACACTGCAAACCTTGAAAAAGATAAGCCCTACATCTCAATGTGCACACTATCTGCCCTAAATAGTATTGAAAATGACTAATGTCACATACTATTTAGGATGGATTGAATGCACATTGGGACACAGGCAAGCACTAAGGAAGCGCTGCAATATAGCCACATAATTATGATCAAATAAATTCGTACCATACCTACTGTTATTATTAGTAGACTTTTTATTAGTTTTTTATAATACCTGTAATTTTAAATACATTACAAAAATATTTTTAAATTAAATTAGGTGCCTCTCCTCTCTGTACATCTCTGCTGGTGGCATTGTTTGTAAAAATGTATACGTCTATTTAAGGGCGTTTTCACACCTGAAAGTCCGCACCAAGGTCCGAACCAAAGTTCATGTTTTGATACATTCGGTTAGTTTTGGTTTGGTTTCACATTGCAATTATCTGAGCTCACTAAAGAACTTTACATGACGCACTTGTGTCCACTCGTCATCATCTATGTGGGCTGCATCTGGACATTGATTGGTTTGTAAACGGACGTGCGTCTGACGTCAGCGTCTTTGACAAGAATGAATGAACGGACGCATATCGTTGCCACTATTGAACAGTGCGCATTGCTTGACTATTTTTTTATTTGTTACGTTTAAAAGTGGACATTTCAAGCTTTATATACACATATTTCTCATGTTTGTGAGACAAGTAGCTACTGATTTTCGGTTTATTTGAGACGCGCTCCAGTTCATGAGTAAAGCATGTGATCGCTCCCGCGATTATTGTCTGCTATAGACTATTTGTGATGTGATCTACGAAAACCCAACACATGGTGAAATTTTACCTTTTACAGTTTTTGATACCATATGAAAGCTGGGGGCAAGCCCTTTTCAAATATATTTTAATTTCTTTCAAGGCTTGTCTGAAACAGAAGTTATGGTTATCTAAAGTCGGCTGATCGCTATGATTTTTAGGAACGGAATTTTGAGACAAACAGGTTTAAATAACCGCCACCCCTTTTTCCGCATAGACATGAAAATGCACTATCAAACTTTAAATGGCTGTAATTCAACCATGCTTTGGAATATAGACCTAAGGTTGGTCTTGTTTTAAAGAATAAATTATGAAAGTAAAATAGAAAAAGAGATATAAAAGTTTATGAAAATGTGAAAATATATATTTTATAATATGTATTTTACAAAAAAGATTTACACTCAAACTACAAGACAATCAAAGCCAGAAATATGAACAAGTTGTGTTCAAAGTTTTAGGTTGATATATCAAAAAATTAGCCTTCAGTAAGTTTGTTTGGGCGCAGTACCAAACATTTCCGCTAGATGACATCCAAGCTCCATTACTAACCATAAAAGGGCGCCTCCATTTCCATATGGTTTGAGTGATCTGAACCATATATTTCCATAATTTTCATATATTTTATGAAGTAGACATCCTATTCAGAAGTAGTATAGGCAGTTTAGCAGTATTTGATTTGAATTCAACCTCTAATAAATATAAAAGAACATGTGCATTATAGTTCACTGCTGCATCTCAAATGGCAAATTTATATATATTTTTCCCTTTATATATAAAACATTTCCAGAACTTTTTATCTCAAAAAATGGACTGGATGTTATATTTTGAACTCTTGGCATGAAAACTAATTGGTTGTCTACAAATCTTTTATTTATTTTTTTCTGTGTTTATCGCTACTTCAAAATAAAGGTCTGAACTGAATTTGAAAATATGAAAACTAGAATTTATCAGCTGCATCTATACACAAGGGGACTAGCTAACGTTACTCTGAAGAGAACAGCAATTTAGTAAGTAGTGAAATACGTTTTCTATTGTTTATCATGGGCTGTCTCTGAACTTGTGATCACCTGTTGTATGTTTATATCGCACAGCTAGTGTACATTTTTAGAAAAGCACAGCACACCTGCAGCATAGCTAAACTAACTCCTCTTCAGTAACTTCCTCATCCGATCCTTCATCTCTGGATGTGAAATAATCCATTATATGATCGTTTAGGGCACTGACATCACCAGGATTAAGCAGATTGAGGCGAGCGAGATCACAAAAGCAATCAGTTACTTAAGAATCCGTTGTTCTCTTGTGCTCCGCCATCTCACGATACGATCACATATTAAATAAAAACTTTGCGTGCTGTAGATCACATAGGACTGGAGGGTCCTATGCTTTAATACACCTTTATTCTACATGTAATGGGTTTATTTTGATGGGTGAACTGTCATTGTGGTGTTAAGAGAGCGAAAACTGGACTTTTTTTTTTTTTGGCAACTCCGCCGGGCATGATCTAAATAAACATTAGAGAAAGACGCAGTCTTTCCAGCTTGCCGCTATAAATCGCAATCTTTCTGCACTAAACAAGTGATTTTTGCCAAGATATTTTTAGAAATGATAGACAAGATGTTTTAGAATAATAATTTAATGAAAATCCAATTTTGACAAAAAATGGACATTCGACCTATTCTTCGACTTTTCTGAAAACGTTCCAGCGCGACATCAGACGGGTTTTCCCAGATCGCATCACATTTGCTTCTTATTTATTAAATCCAGGCAATTATCTGATTAAACGTTGATTAAAATTAAGATACAATTTATACAAAACGAAATTCACATTAAAGAAAGGCTTTCTAAGCAAAATCATACAAAATTTAGTTCAAAATAATTTCTGACCTTCTGTCTTCTGACATATTGCGCATCTTTTCACTTTTCATAATCAATGTAGCCTAGATTGAATTTAAAAATAACATAATATTTAAACATAAACAGGAACTTCCTGTAAATGGTCTAAAGTCCGAATCATACAGAAAATGCTTTCACACTAGAAACGAACCGAACCTTTGTTCAATTTGATCCGGACCGAGACTACCTCTTTTCGTCGGACCAAATTTCATCTGTTTGGTCCGGACCATGGTACGGAGGAGGTTTCACACCTGTAATTTTGATTCGGACCAAACTGAAAAGTCTGAAAATCCAGTCCAAACAAGGTAGGTGTGAAAACGCCCTAAGTCTACTAACTATCATTACGTGCATTTATAGTGTCACATACCTGCTAGGGGTGGCACGGTTCACAAAACCCACGGTTCGGTTCGTATCACGGTTTTAGGGTCACGGTTTTCGGTTCTGTACGGTTCTTGTTTTTTTTTTTTTCCGTTAACACTCCAGAAATTTACTTCAGCATATGATATATAGCTTAATCATCCACAATTTAGGATACAGTATTAAATATTTTTTATATCATGTAGTATTTGTTTCCTAACTGGCTGTCTACCGAGTCCGACACATTGGCGTAACATTTTTCATGTTAATCATGTCAATTTTGATCAGAACAATGCACAGTGGCTTTAATTCAGCTGACCTGACTAACAAATTTCACCATGAAGTGTTCCGTGTGTTTCACAATCACCATATGACATCCAGTGCTGTGAAAAGAAAAATACACGAAAACACAACACTGCCAGAAGTTTTTGCCCAAACTTCAAAGGCATGTTTAAATTATAAAAACTAGAGGCATATCTTAACTTTTAAATGTTACATTTATCATGTGAACTACTTATATACAGCATGTTATATGCATGCGTGTATGAGACAGAGGGGAACACGGTCGCATCTGCAGCAGATATATGCTGCCCATCATAAATCAAAGCATGAGACAGACAGGGGTCGGAGGAGAACACCGGAAAATGTGACAGAATGGTTAATATTTGTCTGTATTTGCAATACACGTTGCTTTTTATTTTTTCCTAATAAGCAACCACATTTTTTTAAATCCATTTTTTTAAGTCCAAAAAAACGCAACCCGCGACTCGTGATTTAAAAAAATAAATAATTTTTTTACGCAACTTGCCAAAAAATGAAGCCCAAAGTCGCGTGTTATACGCGGACTTGGCAACTATGACCACGCTCCGAACCGAGACAAGCTAACCGAACGGTTCGGATGTTTTTTTCATGTACCGTGCCACCCCTACTAGTGACATATGTTTGTATTATCTAAGGCTGTGTGATCACACATCTGACAAATGTAAACAAATGAAATGAATGCCAATTTGTAAATACCACTTAAGACATCGTCAAGAAGGGCATTTTGACATAACTCTGTATTTTGACCATTCAAGTCTAAAGGCCTGTACACACCAGGACGAATATCGCGCGAGCTTATCGCCAGCGTTTTTCGTGACGTTTTTCGGCGCGTCTTGAGTGTTCACACCCAAGCGATTTTCACTGGCTTGTCACACAGAAGAAGGAGAGAGACAGTATTTACGTCCTTGCCAAAACCACAGATATATTATGTCTATGGCCAAAACCATTCACACACTTTTTGCTAACTGGCAAGCAGCATTAGCAGCTCATCATCTTCTTTGTCTACTTACTACTTCTTCGTCATATCAGTGTGTGCTCGGCAAGACCGTTTGGTGCTTGAGCACCACCAAGTCGTGTTTTACTGTCACTTCAGCAGCTCCAGGCACGTGAACAAAAGCGCTGATCTCATTGGTCGGCCAGTTTTTAACGTGCCATGTCAAAATTTAAAAACGAACCTGAGGCGTTTTTTTATTTTATTTTTTTTATGACGCTTTTACGCCTGCCGTTTTGCACGTTGGTGTGCACACTCACATTGGCGCCCTTTGTTTAGTCACGAGGCGTTAAATGTCGGCGATAAACATGCGTGAAAATTCCGGTGTGAACAGGCCTCAAGGTGCGAAAGATAACTGAAGGGGTCGCGCGCTGTCAAGAGAGACGGTTTGTGAGCATTCTTTGGGTGTGTGTGTCACATGCATATCGCAATACATACATTTGGAATATTTCACTAATTGTTGTGCAGCCATAGTATTATCACTCACTGGTTTGTTCGTTTCAGGTGGACCTACTCAGAATCTGTCCATTAAAGAGGAGCCCTTGGCGGGCAGCAGAGCCAGCAGTGAACATGGAGAAGAAGAAATGGAGGTGGACAGCAATGAGGAACAGGAAGAGGAGGGCGAGCAAAGGTCTGCGGGTGGAGCATTTAGCCAAACTATGTCTGCCCTCAGCTCGCTTAGACCAGGTGAGAGTTTCCATAACCTCCAGGCTGGACCTGTTGAGCAAGTCGCAGGACCAACGTCAGCATGATTAGACTGTTTTTGCTTTTTTAGGACAGTCATACACGTCTGCAACCTGCTGAGGTGTATTATGGTTAAACATTGATTGTTGTTAAACAACGTATGTGATCAAATCCACTTTTTATTATTATATGGCAAACTAATGGCTTTTAGTCTGTTTGGGCTCTTTCTGGTTAAACGAATTCATGTAAAAGTGATTAATCATTGTTTACACCAACAATAACTGTCATATGTTTCAACAGGTGAGATCCCCGACGCGGCCTTCATTCATGCTGCTCGTAAACGTAGGCAGATGGCTCGAGAGCTCGGGGGTGAGGCTCCGTTGACTGAGAATGAAGCGACAAACAAGCGTCTTGTTCGCGAAGATGAGAACGGCGGCAGTGACGACGATGAAGATGAGAAGAGAATCAACTTCAGTGGAGTCAAGATAAAGACTCAGAGGCAGAAAATAGCAGAGGAGATCGGTCAGTGTGTGACGAATATGGTCGCAGTTCAGAGCTCTAGTAATCTGAAACTTGTTGATGTAGAATTACAGGAACCCCCATTCACCTGCTCTCCAGAGGGACTGCCATTGTAATAAATGTCATGTCACTTAGAAAAAGACACAAACAAGACAGAATAACTATAATTAGGAATTATGAGAGAATTGTGTGAGAAATAAGATCCTAGCAAAGATGTGCACTTAACCACGATCTGACCTTAATGTTTGTTTTGACTCTGTCTGTGTGTGTTGTGTTTTAGGTATTGAAGGCAGTGATGATGAAGCTCTAGATGATGGCCAGGATGAGGAAGTGAATCGCTGGGAGCAGGAGCAGATCAGAAAGGGCATTAGCATCCCGCAGGTGAGTCAGAGTACATTCATTAGCATATATGAAAGTGTTTCATAGTGAAACAGTGCCGGTCCACTTTTTCAGTGGCCTTGGCTCCATATTTTGTCCATGGGGATTTTAAAAAGGTCTTCATTTCAGAGTTAAAAGCCATAAACTAAACCAACCAGCTACGAGGTCCATCACAACATTGAAAAATAAAATGATTTAAAGCAAAAAAAACTAAAAAAGTATTTGAAAATTACACAAAGGTACAAGAATGTGTACTTGGAGTGGTCATGACATGGATTTTCTTTATTTGAATATATTCCTTGAGTTTCACTCATATAACGTTTACACACAAAAAACAAATATATATGTGGAAAAAATATTATTTTCAACCCTCATTCTGATCCTCTGTCTCAAATGATCAATTTTTAAGGGGTGGCTCCTTTAAGGCTTTTCAGTAAACGGCCACTGTTATGATTGTAGCTACTGTCAGATCCAGTACAGCTGACTGGTTCATCTTTCAACAAAAGTTTCATCATGAACTCTCCATTACACTGTGCCTCGTTTACAAAACAATCAGCAGTCAAATTCTCAAAAAAAAAAAAAAAACGGTCCTCTGATGCAATCCATGACGCCATTAATAATGAACCATCCACTTGTTCATGACACATGCTATCCTTCTGAAGCTTCTACAGATATAAGCAAATGAGCTGTTTAAACAGGGTGCGTCAAAGGGAACATTCCTTTACGCTTTCCATTTTAACACATCTGCAGATTTAAACGTGGAGTAGGGAATCACAGGGTACCTCATGACAAGATACGATACATGGCTCACGATACCGATAATATCACGATACAGCAATTCTGCCATAATCAATATACCGTATTTTCCAGACTATAAGTCGCATCTGTCAAATTGCGTCATGAAGAGGAAAAAAAACGATAAGACTCATTATACTGGACTATAACGCCAGCTTCACACCGCACGCACAAGCAGTGCGTTGGCAGGGCAGAAGCAGTGTGGAGAGCGGTAGCTGCGCACACGCCCGCTCACTGTGCATTCACACTGGCAGTGTTAGACTTGCGCAGCTGAGCCTCTCCCGGCAGAGCGTTGTTTCAAGCACCCATCTGTTGACTTGTCATATGTCATATCTCCAGCTCTGGCCATCTTGCTTTCTTTGTTTTCTTCATTACATTTAAAGTAACCTCTGCTTTTCTCTAGTCCCTCACAAGTTTCTCTCTCACTCCAAACTTTCTTTCTGCTGCTCGATTACTGTTTTCGGCTGCATATTTTACCACCTGCAGTTTGTAATTTGCAGAATAGGATTTTCTTTTTGGGGGGCATTTTGTTTGTGTTCAGTCTTTCTCAGTTGTCTTTAAGTTAATATTTCAGTTAACAGTTTTTTCAGTTGTTTTCAGTTAATTTTTCAGGGGTTGGCTACAGTAACACCATAGAGCGCCCTCTCGCGGCTGTAGACGTAGCTAAATGTTTATTCTTGTCAGTATTAATTAATTTTGATATATGTCGCACCTGACTATAAGTCGCAGGACCAGCCAAACTATGAAAAAAGTGCGACTTATAGTCCGGAAAATACGGTATTGCTAGACAATCCTGTAATGATGTATCACGATATCTAACTATAAAAACAAAATGCCTGTGAAAAGGTTCAGTGCTGCCTTTGGACTTAAACGTGGCTGGGGCATCTATTATTTTACTTACACTGCTGTCTGCCATCCTGTTAAAAATCTAGCTAATTTAAGTTTCACGTTTCCCACATTCATGTGTTGAGCGTCACCTTGAGGAGCGATGAAGTAGTGACGCTGGGAGCAGGGAAATCTAGTTAGAGTGCCTTATTTTATTAATTAAAATATAGATATTTGCATGGGAGTCGGAAGCAAAAAAAATGTGGGTGGGTCCTCTAAAAAATGTTTTACTGGAGTAGATGGCATTTATATTAAGTAAAAATATATTGCCTTGTTTACTTAACCTCTAGTTGGGCCAGACAAAATTACGAAAATCAATGAGTTATTGAGAGTTGACAATATGGTTGGGGTAAAATGGCACAAAATACATGGCATGAAGTTTTGACGCAAATCGACCAGAGGTTCGCATCCGCCTTTTGCCGAACTCGCTCTACTCCCTTTTCCCATCACATACAGATAAGAAAGGCATTTATTTTCAATAAAAATGAAGAAAATATTAGAAAAGTGGAAATAAAGCATCTAACATGTATTTAATAATGTTTATTGGTTAGGGCTAAGTAAACAGACATGCGCTGAATTCAGTCAGAACGTGTTTTTTCATTCCATTGCGCTACTTTTCTATCGTTTTTAATGTAAACATTGCCATAGTGTTTGACTGGTGTGCTCGATTCCATACTTTTGCAGAGTGTCGGGCATGACGCGGCTTTATAAACGCGGCAAAAGTTAAAATAACCTTTAAAAAGCACATCTCTAGACCTGCACTGACCTGCGTCTCACGTTTTAACTGCAAAAACGCATCCTGTGTGGATGACCCTAAACTGCTATACAAGATATAAAGTATTCTTATTTCAGTGCTATTATTTATTAGACAGTTTGCCTCGTATATTCAGTTTAACAACATTAACAGCAAGCCAAAGAGGGCAAGGTTTCAACTGAAATATGAAAATTCAGCTTTGTATCCATCACAGGAATAAATTAATATTTAAAATATATTAAAACAGCCATCAAAAAACATAAAAGCTTTCTGACTCTAAACTCTTCAATGATAGTGTAAATATTAGAAGATTTTTTTTTGTTAGTTTTTTTTTTACTGTTTAAGTATAATTCTTTTGACATTCCTACAGTGTACTAATAGTTTGTGCTTTGAAATCACAATATTTAATGCTAACACTAATCCTTTTGTCATATCTTGTTGAAATTTTAGGTCCAAATCACCCAATCCGAGGATACAACCATGTATTACCAAGGCAGTTATGATGCACAGCCGTATGGAGCGACCTACGCCATGCCGTTTAGCTACACCACTGCCACAGTTGGAGCTGACAACAGCAAGACTTTGAAAGCAGAGCCTTCAGTTCCTTATCCCATTCCCTCTTGTGACCTGACCCCTATAACCACAGATCTGGTAAAGAAACGTCTCAAAGACAGGTACGGTCTGAACTGCCTTCTCATCGGCGGTCACTGTAGCCCCTCAAATTGCCAGTTCAAATCTGCCCAGTTGGTATTTCCTAGGATTTTAAATGTACCAACACTTCATAGATTGTAATGCCCTGATAAAGTCACGTCATGCACGTCCCATAAAATCGCTCTATTCACACATTGAAGATGAAAGCTTGCACTTTGGACTTCCAGCATAGTGAGGATACACACAAGGCGCATACCTCCTCGCACGTTGTTCCTGGTTAATTCCGGGTATCGCTGTTTCTGCAGAAGTGTAATATTTCTTCCTCCGGATGGAGTATTTGCAGATGCTAAAATCTGCAGCTGTTTTACTGACTCCATTGCATTGTTTAGACCTAACCATCTTCATCAGGACATGTGCGACCCTAGCGATGTCCCCATACATCACTAATAACAAACCTCTCTTTGACTCCCCTGTGCACCAGGCTGAGCTTCATGCGCCAGGGGCACAATTCCAATGCCCGGCGCTTTGAGCAGATCCAGGAGGAGCTGGATGCCTCCAAAAAGACCATCCAGCTCCTAGAGGGCTCCTCACAGGATGCCGCAGACAAATATAGATTCTTGCAAGAAATGCGAGGGTATGTTGGAGACTTGCTTGAGTGTTTCAGTGAAAAGGTAAGAATGAATGCATTTGTTTTTATGTTGCTGCTGTTTTTTTACTGACCTGTTTTTCAGTTGTTGTTGGTTTTCTTCAGACCTTGCTACTATATTTCTTCTTGATTTCAAAGTTTATTGGATGTTGCCTGTGTCAGAATATTGTCTAGTTAATTACACTTTAAACATATTTATCTCAGCTAAAATTACTGTATTCTTTTATAATATCATTAGGAGTAAAAATAACGCAGTTACTTCATATAAATCACACAGTTCATGTTTATGATGCTTGTTAAATTTATTGTCAGCAGTCCTCCAGGTCATATTTTCATCAGATCATGGATTATTTTGTAATCTTCCATATTTTTCCCACAGCTCATGCAGCAAGAGATTCTTTCTGTGGTTCTTTCATTTCTTTCAGCTATAATAAGGCACTATATTCACAAATCATGGTGTCTTTAAGGCATGGAGAACTAACATATCACTATAAAAGCCTTTATCGTAATAGGTCATAATTTCTTTTTGCTTATGTAAGACTTCCAATTCGTTAAGTAGCAACAGTAAGTAGATTGTTAACAGTGTTGTTGAACTATTTAAAAAAATGTAATAAAAGTAATAAAAGGCCAAAATGGTAAATCTTTATTACACCACCAGTGGACTATACTGCCCTTTAAAGGCAAAATGCATTGACCATGCATTTGTAGCATTAAGCGCTCATTTGAATGCTTGATGATAGCTTAATGATTGCATTAGTTTAAGGTTAGGATATGGTAATATCTACATTAATTTGTGGTACATGTCTGAAACCTATAGAGTGCAACATTCGGGTCCCATTTGTTTTCTCCCAAGGGGAACTGATTTTGAAAGATACATTTTAAACCGTTAAAAAGAATATGATGCATGCTTTTTTTGAAGTCCTCAGCCTGCTATTTCAAATTATAAAAAAAACCGATCATGTTTTACAGTGGAATTCTTGGTGAAAAACTACCTCACCATGATTTTGTAGAGACCCTTCCACCAATCAAAGAATTGGCCAAGCAAGTCACGCCAAAAGATCCGTTTCTCCCTGCTCTCTCAAATAAAATTATATTCATATTCATATTTTTGCATTGAATGTACAATATATAATGTTTCTATATACACAATCAACATCTTTAGTTTTGTTTTATTCATCATTTTAACAAATTGAAACCAGTAAGTGTGCAGTAACTTTTTGTTCTTTTTTCAAACACTTTTTTACAAAGTTTGTAATGTGATTCACCTCGTAACTAGTTGGTTTGGCTCATGTCTCATATAACTCTTAAAGGGTAACTTCAGTGATTTTAGCATTAGGCTTTGTATCAGTAGAAACCCTGTAGTTTATTCAAATTATGGTACTTTCCCCCCTCATATCCCCCTGAGACAAGAGAATTATGCATTTTATTTCTGGAAAAATTCCTCCGATGACGCAAAAATCGTCATTTTGCGTCATCGGAGGATTTTTTGGCCAGAGGCTGGAGACTACAGCCACTAGATGGAGCTGTTCCGCATGTTATCAACCTGCCCATAGGGGAGAGAGCTCACGCAGAGAATGTAAGACACAGACGGCCGCACGGACAATCATAATAACGGCGCGTGGTGCAGAGTAAAGTGAGTGTTTTCAACTTTTCAATGAATTCCTGTGATAGTTTAGCTTCCATATGTGATCTGAAAACGTGCCAGACTGGCGCTTACCTCAGCTATGCTCAGCTCTTCGTGAGGAATGAAATCTAACACTGCTGCTTCTGTGTTGTGACTTTCGTTCGGCTCACTCACACGAGGCAAAAATAAATTTTCTGTCTTTTCTCAGTCTAGAAGGCACCAAATTCAAAAATAATTACTTTATTTAACAATTCCTGCCGTAGAACCTGGAAGCTCTGCACTGTTTACTACGTTAACAGCATAGGAGACTGTCACAGATGAGAAGAAATTGTTGAATTAATTATTTTTTTTTCTCTAACATCCCTGTATGGGAAGAATGAATGAAAAAAAGTGGACCGGCAATGTTGCACTCTATTAAACACAAAGCTCCTGCAGCCTCTTTTTGATTCTGTAGTTGATTCTGCAATTCACAACCTCACAGCTAGATTCCGCTAAAATCACACACTGCACCTTTAACAGAAGTCTTTCACAGAAGTTTTTTTTTTGGCTCATATAAATGTTAATACCATGAAGCATTAATACAAGGGGAAGCCAGTTTTGATCCAGCTCTAAAGGGCTTTGTGTTTAGAGAGATTTAATTTGGCTGCTTTCTCTCCCATGCCACAGCAGAGCACACTAAGCCCCTCGTCTCGGTCTCCGGCCCCTTGTCTTTGGTTCAGCTGTCACAAAAATCATCGTATCTTTCAGGTGCCTGTTATTCTGGAGCTTGAGGTCGGCATGCACCAGTTACTTCGGCAGCGGGCGTCCCGTCTCGTCCAGAGAAGACAGGATGATATTAAAGATGAATCGTCGGAGTTTTCCAGCCTTTCAAGTCAGTCCATCTTGAAGGTTTTTATTTGAATGGCCTCATTGTTTTTTTTTTCTTTTCATTTTTGTTATACAGTTATGATTAATTGCACATCAGAATAATACACTGTGTGTGTGTGTGTGTGTGTGTGTGTGTGTGTGTGTGTGTGTGTGTGTGTGTGTGTGTGTGTGTGTGTGAGACAGTGTGTGTGTGAGACAGTGTGTGTGTGAGACAGTGTGTGTGTGAGACAGTGTGTGTGTGAGACAGTGTGTGTGTGTGTGAGACAGTGTGTGTGTGTGTGAGACAGTGTGTGTGTGTGTGAGACAGTGTGTGTGTGTGTGAGACTGTGTGTGAGACAGTGTGTGTGTGTGAGACTGTGTGTGTGTGTGTGAGACAGTGTGTGTGTGTGTGTGTGTGTGAGACAGTGTGTGTGTGTGTGTGAGACAGTGTGTGTGTGAGACAGTGTGTGTGTGAGACAGTGTGTGTGTGTGTGTGTGAGTGTGAGAGAGTGAGTGTGAGTGAGAGAAACCATGAAAGTGTGTCAATGTATGTGGCTTTCGGATGGTGAAAGCTTACTGGCTTCTTATTGATCAGTGTTCATACTGATACATTGTTAAGATGCTGAGCAGGTAAGTTATTGGAGGAGAGTTTCCATCTCAGCCCAGTAAAATCAGAAAAGGGGAAAATCACTTAAACACTGTGCATGAAAATAAATTACATTTTTACTGACATTTGTGGACTAATGCATAAACATCTAGTGTGATATATTAATGAGTAGGTAATGACTATCAGATCTGTCAGTATAGGTTGTAACAGAGCTGGTGAGTTCAGCTTTACTGAGGGTTAATTTCAGTTCTTTCTGTTTCAGGTAAGGTGGTTATGGCCCCTAACCTGGACTCATTTGGTCGAGATCGCACAGCCTATCAGGAGCTCGCCAAACAGAGGAGGATAGCTGAAAGAGAAGCCAGACGGTATGCTTTTAAAAAATGCTATATATACTAGGGGTGGCACGGTTCACAAAACCCACGGTTCGGTTCGTATCACGGTTTTAGGGTCACGGTTTTCGGTTCTGTACGGTTCTTGTTGTTGTTGTTTTTTATTTACTTCAGCATATGATATATAGCTTGATCATCCACAATTCTGTTTATAGTAATAACCGTCTCTCTATTTATACATATTTATATATATTCAGTACATTTCCATGTCCTGCACTTACGCAACCACTGTATATCCTGCACTTGCTGCTATTAAACTTCTGGTTAGACCTAAACTGCATTTCGTTGCCTTGTACTTGTGTAATGACAATAAAGTTGAATCTAATCTAATTAGGATACAGTATTAAAAATTGTTATATCAAGTTGTTTCCTAACTGGCTGTCTACAGACTCCGACACATTGCCGTAACATTTTTCATGTTAATCATATCAATTTTCATCAGAACAATGCACTGTGGCTTTAATTCAGCTGACCTGATTAACACATTTCACCATGAAGTGTCCCGTGAGTTTCACAATCACCATATGACATCCAGCGCTGTGAAAAAATAACATAAAATACACGAAAACACAACACTGCCAGAAGTTTTTGCCCAAACTTCAAAGGCATGTTTAAATTATTAAAACTAGAAGCATATCTTAACTTTTAAATGTTACATTTATCATGTGAATTACTTATACAACATATGAATGTGTGTATTAGACAGAGGGGAACACGGTCTTGCAGCAGATGTTGCCCATCATAAATCAAAGCACGAGACAGACAGGGGACTATAATGTGACAGAATGGACTATATTTGCCTGTATTTGCAATACACGAGCCGTGGTTTAGCTGCGCGACTCGCGAGACAAACACTGCCAGTGTATGTCTACTCAACGGGCACGCGCGGCGCAGCACTGCATCTGCCCTGCTATACGATGCTAGCGCATCCTCCAACTCCGGGCAGCCTTCCTTAACTCTCCCACTTGCATTTCTACATGTGACGTGACCTGCAGCACTCCACTTTTACTTTACTGTATGTCCACACACACACACACACACACCTCTTATTTCGCGCGAAAAGGACACCACACTGTCTGAGGTAAGATACGGGCACAAGGATACATTGCGCATGCGCAAACCGTGCGACGCACACACACCGAACCGAGACAAGCGAACCGAACGGTTCGGTTTTTTTCCATGTACCGTGCCACCCCTAATATATACACGGATCAGGCATAACATTAACACATTATGAATAAGACTGATTATCTCTTCATCACGGCACCTGTTAGTGAGTGGGATATATTAGGCAGCAAGTGAACATTTTGCCCTCAAAGTTGATGTGTTAAAAATGGGCAAGAGTAAGGATATGAGTGAGTTTGACAAGGGCCAAATTGTTATGGCTAGGTCCGAGCATCTCCAAAACTGCAGCTCTTGTGGGGGTTTCCCAGTCTGCAGTGGTCAGTAGCTATCAAAAGTGGTCCAAGGAAGGAACAGTGGTGAACAGGCAACAGGGTCATGGGCGGCCAAGGCTCATTGATGCATGTGGGGAGCGAAGGCTGGCCTGTGTGGTCCGGTCAAACAGACAAGCTACTGTAGCTCAAGAAGTTAATGCTGGTTTTGATAGAAAGGTGTCAGAATACACAGTGCATCACAGTTTGTTGCATATGGGGCTTCACAGCTGAAGACCAGTCAGGGTGCCCACCGCCAGAAAAAAAGAAAACATGTCTAAACAAACACCAGGTCTAACATTTATAACAAATCCACCTTCTATGCATAACCTCCTATAAATATTATAGGTGTGCTTTTACCTGCCTTTTAAAATTTTATTTCTGTGTTATTCGAGTTAATGACAATGGTAGAGAATTCCATGTTTTCATTGTCCTATATACTACTGTACGTTTGAGGAAGTTAGATTTTGCTTTGGGGAGTGAAACTGCCTTCTGTTTCCTGTCTAGTGGCATATGTGTATGACTCTAAATTGCATTTTAATTGATTGTACCGATCCAATGGAATTTTAAACTGTAAAACCTTCCATGTTGTAGTTATTTTAATTGCTTTGTATTATACTCTTTCCAAATCTAGTAAACATGTTCTAATCTCCTCAGTATTGTGTCATTAGCTTTGAATGGTAACCTGTAATGGCCTAAAATGTTTGGAAATTTGCAAAAGTGAGCGATATGGTCACAATGTCAGTCAGGCAAGTAACGGACCTGGATAAACGGCCCTGTTAACACTGTAACTGAAATTTCCCCAAACAAATAATGATTGAATCAAAGGCATAAACAAATCGAATCAGGACATTGTGAATCTAAATGAAATTGAATGAGAAAATCTGTATCAATACCCAGATCTACTTTCTGTGAAGTATTTCAATAAGTGTCCGTCTGTTTTTGACACATCCGAACAGAACCCGTCGCAGGCAAGCTCGAGAGCAGAACGGCAAGAGAGCCGAGCATAAGGAGGGGCTGTCTAGTGATGACGAAGAGACGTCCACTGACATCACCAGCTACAACCTAGAGAGAGGTGACCAACCTAACACACACCAATACAAGATAGAAGGCTTTTACGTTTCAATATTTTCTTGATTTAACCTTTTAATCTTTTTGATTTCCAGATCGAATTTTTAGTGAGTCCAAGAAGGTTTTTGAGGATGTGGTGGAGGACTTCCACTCTCTAGACAACATAAAGTCTCACTTCGAGACCTGGAGAAAGCTGTATTTTACATGCTACAGAGACGCCTACATCGGACTGTGTCTTCCCAAACTCTTTAACCCCCTTATTCGACTGCAGCTCATCTCATGGTCTCCATTCGAGGTACAGAGCATGGCATTTCCACATTTTTGTGATCTGCTTTGCATTGCTGAACATTTCAGTCTTTAATTGCCGTTTGCTATTTGTATCCATGCAGGTGGAGTGTCCCAACTTTGAGTACATGCTGTGGTTTGAGTCTTTGCTCTTCTATGGTTTTGAGGAGCAGAGCTCTCTAAAGAAAGAGGAAGACATAGATAACAGCCTGCTTCCTGCTATTGTAGAAAGAGTGCTTCTTCCTAAACTAGCAGGTTAGTCTGTCCATTTCCCATCTACGTAAGGGTTCAGTTCTTACTTTTAAACTCAGAACAGCACGTCAAACCCAAATCACTCGTTTAAAACATGATTTCCGCCCTTCCTGTCACCCCCTCAGTTCTGACAGATCAGGTGTGGGATCCGCTCTCCAGCAGTCAGACGTCCAGACTGGTGGCTTTCATGCAGAGGTTGATCAAAGATTATCCCACTGTGCTGCACGGCGACAACCGCAACACACAAGTCAGTGAAGGGATGAGACCGCAGCGCATTAAACCCACAGGCTCTTATTTTTGCATTTTGGGCTATTAAAGCCTACTGTATCATATATTATAGGCAAAATTTTAAGGCCTGTAAATTATCAACATGATCAACTTTGCTGTAAAACCTGTTGTACACACAATCTACTACATGCCTTCTGTCGTCTGATTGATAGTGTATAGTTTTTAGCAAATTAAAGGCCTTTTTGTATAATTCTAAAAACGTCCCTCTTCAGGTTGTCTTTTGCTGTGAAATCTGATGAGTTTTATATTTCAAACATTAGAATAAATGTAACTTATATTGTCCGTAACACTTCAGGATGAACACTTACTGGACTGAAGAAACATAGGTTTCCTTGAATTCATGTTAAATTAGGCTTTTGAGGTATCTCTCAATAATCATTGTATTGCCCCCCAAATCAATGCATTTGCCCCCCTGGGTATTTAAATATCATCTTATTGGTGATTTATAATTGTTTTTATCAGTTTTTCCCTTCCTGTGTATGAGTGACATATTCTCCTATATCATACTACATGAGCCATAAAAGCCTGACGGTTCTCACATGCTAACCTTTTTTATTTTAAGGATTTTTGAAAGAAAGAAAAAATTGTCTAAAGGCTAAAACTACTTTCATATGTCAGGCTTTACAGGTTTAAATTATTAGTTTCCTTTGATTGTCATTGAGAAATGAACTAATATCTTTCAGGAGCTTCTAAGGACCATAGTCATCCGAATTCGGCGGACTCTCGATGATGATATTTTCCTGCCTCTGTTTCCGAAAAAGTGAGTGTGAAATCAGAGACATTAAATGAGCGTGTGAGCACAATGGCCAATCGGAGGTGTTTACGATTCCGCTCAACGGCACTCAAAGCGTCACATTTTTTAAATTTCTCTACCGAAGTGGGTACTTTTGACAACAGTAACTCCAGCTGTATCACTGTTTGTATATGCTATTCTTTGTATACATATTCTAATTTACGATTGTGACCGAGTATATTGTGTAAACCTGTGTGTGACGTTATATACTTGTTGTTTTTTCCCCTTGCAGTGTTATGGAGAACAAGAACTCTGGTCCTTACCTCTTTTCCCAGAGGCAGTTTTGGTCTTGTGTGAAGGTAAGACTAGTCATGCTTGTATATTCTAGACTTCCTCCTATCATCAGTTAACCTTTTTATGTTTTTAATTATTTAATATTTTAACCATTGTTCAATCTTATCCTCTGCTGAATCTCTTTCTTGTGTTCAGTTACTTGGAAATATCTTAATATGGGATGGGATCCTGTCTCTGTCAGCGCTGAAGGAGCTCGCCGTGGACAGCACACTAAACCGCTACCTTCTCTCAGCCCTGCAGACCACAGACGCCAGCGAGGAACATGTGGAGAAATGCCGCAGAGTATGACTCGTTTGGAATCAATATTCATATAGTGTTTACAGATGAAGTCATTCTAACCCTCTATTAACCCTAACCTGCCCTCAGGTGGTGGAGTGTTTTCCTGTGCAGTGGTTCAGCAGTCTGAAAGGACAGCAGACTCTTCCTCAGCTTGAGAACTTCTGCAGATATTTGAAACACTTGGCCAGCAGTCTGTACCGCAGCTGCGTGGCTGGATCAGACGTGGAGAAGAGGAACGTGAGGTGAAGTGGTTTCTTATGTTCTCGTGTTAAATTAACATCTCTGTAGATGCCACACAAAGATAGATCAGATATTGGCATTGTATGAAGGTTTAATATAAAACAGGGGCCTTCAGTGGGAAGTCTGGTGGTATTCTAGGCTTAGAGGATCTGTCCACTGTTGTTTGGACCTACTGATTTTAATGAAATATATATATATATATATCAAAATTGATGTGTTCGAAGCAGGAAAAATGGGCAAGCGTAAGGATTTGAGCGAGTTTGACAAGGACCAAATTGCCCACTGTTGACGCTTTCGGCGGTTGACAGGGGTCAGCATGGGCACCCTGACTGGTCTGCGGCTATGCAGCCCCATACGCAACAAACTGCTGTGCACTGTGTATTCTGACACCTTTCTATCAGAACCAGCATTAACTTCTTGTTACCAGCATTAACTTCCAGCATTAAGCTCAATATGAGCTACAGTAGCTCGTCTGTTTGATCAGACCACGCAGGCCAGTCTTCGCTCCCCACGAGCCTTGGCCGCTCATGACCCTGTCGCTGGTTCACCACTGTTCCTTCCTTGGAGCACTTTTGATAGATACTGACCACTGCAGACCAGGAACACCCCACAAGAGCTGCAGTTTTGGAGATGCTCTGACCCAGTCGTCTAGCCATCACAATTTGGCCCTTGTCAAACTCACTCAAATCCTCAACGCTTGCCCATTTTACCTGCTTCTAACACATCAACTGTGAGGACAAATTGTTCACTTGCTGCCTAATATATCCCACTCACTAACAGGTACTGTGATGAAGAGATAATCAGCGTTATTCACTTCACCTGGGCTGAATCTGAAATCGCCCCCATACCTTTAAATAGGGCATTATTTGAGGGGACAGCCATTTGTAGTGATGTCCAAAACCATAGTGGACATTGAGTGCACTCATTCAATCCCACATTGCACCGCAATAACGAGTGTACAGCCAATGTACACACAGCGGCTGTCCGAATTCGCTCGCTTGTTTTCATTCACTCCTTCAAGTGAACTATATTAGTGGACTAAAGTAGGGAATAGTGATTAGGGGGCGATTTTGGTGTATATACATACCATTATATGTTTCATGGTTCCAATGTATAAAGTAAAATTAAAATGTAGCATGCAAGTATTTGTAAATCAATATTTTTTTAATGGCTCTGCTATTTAAGCATTATCTCTCCTTTATTAATACAGTTCTTGCTTCTCTACATAGGGAACAAATTAAGGATGTGATTAGGCTTCTGGGACATCTCAACGCTTTAGACCACGTGATCGCGGTTGCGTCAGAACATGGCATTAAAGATATAAAGACTCTCCTCGAGAACAAATGAAAGGCAAACCAATGGAATACCTCACTGGGTGTTTTTGGATGAACCACAGCGTGTAAATACTGTGAATATTGTACATTTATCTGTGTGGCTGAAGGGTTTTCTTTGGGGGCACATTGGTGGACCTTCAAGAACAGTTGAAATCCAGTGAAACTGCCACTGGTTTGGATTTGAAGTGCACTCTGCTGTGTTTAGGCTTTTGTAATCCCTTTCCTGAGAAGGCGTCACTTCTTTTTACTTTTTTTAAACAGATGGGATCTCTTATTTGGATCTTTTAAACTGTCCATCACTCTGCAGTATCATTACCTGCTAGAAAATATATTGATTCTGTACTCTTTCCCCTCCCTCAAAGGCTTACACCATATTGTGAACAACATTAAAAAAATATTTATGCACAGCCATGGGTCAAATGATCCAGCATCTGTTCCCATCTCAAAAACAGAGGTTTGGACCTGCTCATGTGCCAGCCTCAGCCCTCATCCCTAAGTAACTGAACATGACATGCTGGCCAACAAAACCACGTGCTACTTTAACGAATGTACTTATTATTTCATTGTTGTTTTCCTGAACCTTGAAATGTTTTATTTGCATAAATAAAGTGTTAATGATATTCAAGTTTCTGCTTTGTATACAGTGTAGTTGTGACCTCACAATTGCAACATACAACTATATAACTTTCAGTGCAACTTATTGTAATTGCAACTTTATTTCTTGAAATTATGACTTTATATCTCAGTGTAACTAGTATTTCTTAATTTTTCTCGCAAATGTTTTCACTTGTGGAAACGGCAATTCCATTGCAATTACACTAGTCACTGCATGTACGCTTTATAGTTTCTACACTTTATAGTTACGTCAGCAGTTTCCTCAGGTGTCTAGCTGTGGTTTGGCCTGAGGTAGAAAGTGACACATAATTTGATTCTATAGAATTGTCTTTTTCTCCCCAGTGGTTTTTCATTATTTTTAGTTGACAGTCACTAAAGGTGTAAACCTATTGTTTCTGGCTGAGAGTCTGGCAGCCCATAAAACCCTTCGGAGGGAAATTTATCAGACTGACAGGTGAGAGTCGGAATGTTTTTGTGGTCAATCTCAAACACTCTAGTGCCACCAACAGCTCAAAGCTGAACTTTCCTGCTCAACAACCATGTGGTCTAGATGGGTATCTTTTTGTTTCTTGGCTTATGCATATGGAAGACAATTTATGCCACAAGAAAATTGACAAGACAAATTTTAGAATAATTTTTTACATTTATATAGCGCTTTACATGGAAGGGGGGAGGCCATGATGGACAGAGGCCAATGGGCATATTTGGCCAGAATGCTGGGGTTACACCCCTACTCTTTTTCCAAAGGACATCCTGGGGTCTCACACGAAGGACGGTTTTGTGGATTCCTGTTGAAATGACTGGATTTTGCCTGTGAAAATTCACTGAATGGCCGTAAATGTGACCCGGAACCTTCAGTCGTAATTTTGACTTTCACTTCATAATTATGAGTGGAAATTGACAATGGCCTCCTAATTTAGAATTATGTCAAAATTTTACTTATCAATAACTATGAAATCTTATCTCATGATTTTGACTTGGTATGCTATCATGTTTCTTTATAACTAAGCTTCCAAGGCATGATGTTTCTTGTGTGTTGAGAATTGCATTCCAAACGCAGGGGGCCTACTTTATTTAGATTTAAATTTTTTGTATCATTTTGATAAATCTACCTTTTATACAACCACTCTGTGTTTATCAGATTTTCACCTAATTTGGCTTATGGTCTGTTTTATTAGTTATGCCATTCTTTACTTTTCAATCTACTTTGGAGTCCACATTTAATGTCCTATCTATTTTGAAGCTGAGCGCGAATCCAAGCGTCAGTTTGGCTTTGAATTTATAACAGGGGCGTTGTTAGGGTGGCACGTGTGTGTGTGTGTTCACTGTAACCCACGGCTTCCCGTGGCCTATTGTTTTTATAAACATGTTCAATACAATACAATTTTAATGCCACAAAATAAACTTTCATGAAGTAAAATCGCAAAAAGCCACAGGAAAAAAAAAAAGAGTCCCTGACCACGAAGAGCAACAAAAGTTACGTTATTATTATTACGCCATCAGATGGCGGCAAAGACTGTCTTTATGAGTGAGTCAGTCAGTAGCAAATACTTTTTTTAACTGAAACTTCGTGTGAACACGGAGCAAAACCATAAAACGCAACTGACAAATGCTTTGACTAGCGCTGTCAGTGTCAAAACACAGGAAAATCCCTTAACTGTTAACTTAAAAGGACATATATAGCAGAGGGCATCTGAACACATAGTTTATTATGAACATAGGACTGAAGCTATATCTAAATGCAGGTAATTCTCTCTCTCCTCTTCCATAATACATTAAGCTTAAATGAACAATAGGCCTATGAGAACAAACATATATTTACGTTGCTAAGAGAGGTTGATAAGGGTGTTGTGTAGTGATACAGTTGGGTGAAGCGGTCATAGAGTGTTTTATTGTGAATAGAACACAGCTATGGTAACAACCAGAAGGACTGTAACTAACCATTTTACGTGTTTTGCACGACCGACGGATGCGGATGCAAACAGATCGACTTTTTTCTCAAATATGGTCGTTTTGAATTGAAAATGTGCATATAGGTGATTGATGTCATCTTTCCTAACCGAGTGTGACGATACACGATAAAAGTGTGCAAATAGAATTAAATGTCCCGTTCTTCGTGTTTTTTTGAAGCTTTGATTGTGTTTACAGTGTGCAATATAACATGTGTTCATGTTTCGTGTGTAAAAAAACACAGTATTTTTAACACAATTTACTTATCTGTACACCGCTGATTTCACTGTCCTAAAAACGGCTGATGAGTTCCTTGTTCTATGAAGTCCCTCCTTCAGAAATACGTAACGAGTTCTGATTGTGCCAGCGGTTCCCGTGTTGTGATTTGACCGCAGCTTAGCGAACGTGGCACGGTTCCTGTGTTGTGATTCGACAGCAGCTTAGCGCATGGAAAGGTCACTCTTAAAGGGTAACTAAACCCTAGACCAACTTTTTTTAGTTAATGATCTGTAATACTGGGGCTTTATTAATGATGTTCATTGATTCGAGTCAATGTTTTGACATTTGAGTATAAAGTGTTTTAATTTTATAAAATATGGTGTAAAACCGCCAAAGTGCTGCCCTCTTAGGGTTGAACGGTGGCTACGGCAGTTGAATTTTCCTATTGGACGTTGTGGTACATCGTGACGTAGGATGGTACCGCTAACGGCTCACTACCACGCCCCTGGTACGAGCTCACCACGCTCTCGGTTCATCCCCTCTGTGTCCGCCGGGCTCTGCCCACTTTTCCAGCATTTTTTGAAAATTGCCAGTGGGCGGAGTTAAGCTCTGAGCAGGGGTTTAGTTACCCTTTAACGGGAGATGCAGTACCGTCGCAAGGGCTGTGCCAAGTGTGCGACCGCACAGGGCCTCGCGCCTCACCAGGGCCTCGCAAAGTAAAGTGACAGCTGACTTGATGTAAAAGCCGACAGTTAAAGTTTATGTTTTTGTCCTTCAAAATACTATAATAGTTAAAAAGACACGGCTAAAAACGTGTCATAATGCTGTATTATTCTGCTTGTTAAAATGTATTAGGCTATGCAGTAACTATAGGCTGCAATATTTCTCTTTGCGTGAGACAGTGATTAACGCACGTGACAGTGATTCATGCGCATATACATGTCAGTCAGCGGGCATCGCACCTCAAGTTCGTAGAGAGCTTTAATCAGTCCGTTCAAATTTGATTTTGGCTGCCTCTGAAATGGGTTAAACCATAGATATTTCGCTACCTAAGAAGTTCAAGTAAATAGGCTATAGAAACGCGCGCTCATTGAAGGATGTGCATTTATTGCATGGACGGAGAAAGCAGGACGCCTGCCTTTCAGCTGACGTACGCACAAAAGGTTTTTTATTTAACACTATAACTAGTTAAATAACCATATACGCATCTTTCGGAGCATCAGTGCCGCAGAACGAGTAAAGCCTATAGGCTACTCTATATCTAGACGTTTTAAACGTTTTTAAATATGAAAACTGCTATAAGCAATTAAATAGTCAAACATCCATTTAGCGCATATTCACAGAGGAAAACAACTGGACAACAGAGCTGGTTGTTCTCTCAGTACTGTCTGTTTATTTTACTGACTGAGAAATGGCTTCAGATGATTCAGTGAGAGAGCAGTCCAAACTCATTTAAGTGGATCAGGCCATTTTGCAAACGCGTTTGACCCATTCATAATTTTACAACATTTAAACGTCAAAGTCAAAATGTGCGCACTGCGCAGTTCAGGTAGCCTACAGTTTAACTTCTTGAACCTAATGCTGTTAAACTGAATTTATTTTATTTTTCCCCTTAAATATCCACATAAACAACTAATAATACATCACTATAGAAACAGTATACCCCCGTTAATATACCCATGGGCCTCGCACATCACGTTCGCACAGGGCCTCGCACCCCCCTTGCGACGGGCCTGGGGAGATGTATGCGCTTAAAGGTCCCGTTCTTCGTGATCCCACTGTTCAAACTTTAGTTAGTGTGTAATGTTGCTGTTAGAGCATTAATAATACCTGTAAAATTATAAAGCTCAAAGTTCAATGCCAAGCGAGATATTTTATTTAACAGAAGTTCCCTTTCAAAGCCTACAGCGAACGGCTGGCTTGGACTACATCCTGGTACTTCCTTCATAAATGACGTCAGTAGAACAGTAGAACAGACTAACCTCCGCCCACAAGAATACGCGAAAAAAGGGGGCGTGGTCTTGTTGCTGTCCCACGTGGAGAAGAGGAAGTGTCGCGTGGAGAAAAGGAATTGTTGCGTTTGAGTGTGTTTGTCGCCATGTCGTCGAGACGCTGTTATTTTCATCCCGGAGTCAAATCACCTTTGTTTGGCTTTCCCAGGGACGCTGTAGAGATCATTGAGCGCATACATCTCCCGTTAAGAGGCGTGACCTTTACACGTGCGCTAAGCTGCTGTCGAATCACAACACAGGAACCGCTGGCACAATCAGAACTCGTTACGTATTTCTGAAGGAGGGACTTCATAGAACAAGGAACTCGTCAACCCGTTTTTAGGAGAGTGAAAACAGCGGTATACAGATAAGTAAATTGTGTTGAAATACTGTGTTTTTTTACACGCGAAACATGAACACATGTTATATTGCACACTGTAAACACAATCAAAGCTTCAAAAAAACACGAAGAACGGGACCTTTAATGATCTCTACAGCGTCCCTGGGAAAGCCAAACAAAGGTGATTTGACTACGGGATGAAAATAACAGCGTCTCGACGACATGGCGACAAACACACTCAAATGCAACAATTCCTTTTCTCCACGCGACACGT
The DNA here is from genome assembly GCA_023566225.1 of Romanogobio albipinnatus. Taxonomy (NCBI): domain Eukaryota; kingdom Metazoa; phylum Chordata; class Actinopteri; order Cypriniformes; family Gobionidae; genus Romanogobio; species Romanogobio albipinnatus. Next base: position 10,525,621 of record CM042259.1, on the reverse strand, counting down.
CCTCTTCTCCACGTGGGACAGCAACAAGACCACGCCCCCTTTTTTCGCATATTCTTGTGGGCGGAGGTTAGTCTGTTCTACTGTTCTACTGACGTCATTTATGAAGGAAGTACCAGGATGTAGTCCAAGCCAGCCGTTCGCTGTAGGCTTTGAAAGGGAACTTCTGTTAAATAAAATATCTCTCTTGGCATTGAACTTTGAGCTTTATAATTTTACAGGTATTATTTATGCTCTAACAGCAACATTACACACTAACTAAAGTTTGAACAATGGGATCACGAAGAACGGGACCTTTAAGGCCAGTTCACGCCAATCGTTCTGTTCAAGCGCGTGCTTGTCTGCTCGAGCTCTTTAAACCAGGATGGATTCTGATTGGCTGTCAATGACTTTATCGTTCATCAGCTGGATAAACTCCTTCTGAAAGTGATTTCAACGATATCGTTTCTCTCTATCGTTATCGTTATAGCTGTGGTGTGAACTCTGCTAAGTATTCTTTAATATTGAGAACGATATTTAGAACTATTTTTATCGTCTTTGGTGCGAACGGGCTTTTAGACCTAGAATTTCCTTCACTGAAAAAACAAAAAAAACAATTTTTTTTCTCTCCAGCAAATAGTAAAAGTCGGGAGGAGCATTATCAAAACAGCAGTGAAACCCGATCCACGTATACATCACAAATGACCCCACACACACTTACACCACCTGTCAGGAGACTCAGCCCACATAACCACAGACAGAAGCCTCAGCTGGAGGACACAATCTGAGGGAAGTTTTCCTGCAACACGTTAAGTCTCACTGGATCCAGACTGATCTGCAGAGGCCAGCTGCACGGTAAGACCCAACATCTGTTACAGCTAACCCGGGTTCCGTCCTACAGGCGTTTTGCTAAAACTTTAATCAGTTATGGAAGTTTATTTGACCATTTCGCTCTTGCTATTGTGAAAAGTGAATCAGCTGGAGATCCGCGGGAGCACATGGACATACTTAACATGCAGCGCTTCGTTATAAACGCAGGGCAGGGAAACGTGGGACGGGGCGCACGGGGTCTCCCGCCTTCTAATGCAGTCTGTCCTGCAGGGGAAAAGGGGATAGCTGCGGACATTAAAACAAGTTTGTAGGTTTATGAAAGCTGGGCTTCCTAAAACCCGTGGTGTACTGTGAGACGCGCGCATGCAGCTTCGTTGATGTCGCGTGCGTGTATGCTTTTATTTGTTTATTTTTACCATTATTTTGTAGTTGCACAGTTCGTCTGCTAAGTATTTAAATTCTAAGTATTCATACAAAGTACCAGACAGTCATCTGTTGGATATGTCTTCATATGTCAATAACACAAAATAGAAAATAGTTTTTGCAATAGGCTTCAGTAGACACGCTTAGGCTAGACCATGTAAATCAAATAATGTAAATTTTAAAAAATTATAACACTTAAAACAAAATAAGAATGGAATACAATACAATAAAAAAATGAAATAAATTACGTCACAAAAGTCTGCTTGTTTTAACTAATAAAATGCTGTTAAATACTCTGTAGGTAAATCTCATTTCTATTTATAAGTGATACCAGAGTCTCTTCTTCTAGTAAGAGTAAACTGATCTAAAAGAGCGGCGTGACACCTCATGCCTTAAGACATGCAGTAGCTAGTCTAAAGTTATTACTGTCAAAACCATACAATGTTTTTAAACAGACAGTCACTATATGATTTATTAGATTAATGTAGCATATTTTGTTCAGCTGGTGAAGATTAAAACAGTCTGAGTGTCGTACACTTATATATTTTTAATCATTTATTATATTATTATAAATGTTAATAAACTGTTTTGTCATGGCAATAATGGAAAACATCGTACCAGCAATACTGACTAACACGTACCATGAGCTGTATTTATATAAACAATGCAAGTGCTCCACCACAAGAAGTTTTCTGTTGAATGGTGCCAGTAGGAGGTCTTTATTTACTACAGCCGAGTCACTTTATGTGAAATGTTTCTTCTTCAGACCAGATGGTTTCTCCAACAAAGAGCTCTTTTAATGCTCCAGGTTGTTTCAGTAAATCCTTGCAGGCTTCAGAGACATTATTCATTGTCAAATGTTTTGTGGTTTTTAGACGAACCTGTTGAATGTTTCCATATTACATAGATTATGATTACATAGAAACAGCTCTGATGATATGTGACCGTTTGTGGTACGTTATTTATTTGCTTTTTGATAGATGGAGATACTACACTGAAATATTTATGTGTGTGGGTGTGTCTGTAAATGAATCCCAAACTAGATGATGTTGGCCCTTATAATACTATTACATCCTTTGAAAGGTTTTAATTGTGATATGAAGATCACCATAAGACCTTAAAATTCTATGTTTATTTGTCCTCTCAAACCCGAAGTAAATAGAAACCATGAGCTAGCTATCTAGTAGGAAGTAGTAGTGTTTTGCTTATTTACGTCTTGTGGCTCGTGTCCTCGTGCCTCATCCTGCAGGTTTTCTGTGTTATGTAAACAGATTGATTTGTACATTTTCTCGTAATTAGATCACGTGCATCTATCTTTGCCACCAAGCCCCAACACATAACGTATTTCCTGACATCCCACGTATAACATGGTAAAAACAAACCTCAACTCCCCTCTAAGTGGTGACCTAGTGGTTTAGAACCTGGGCTGCTGTCATAAAGTTTGCAGGTTCAGTCCAAGGCATGTCATTCAAAATGAATGTGAGTGATTAGCTTACAATCAGCCAATTAGGGTGTCTGTCATCAAATAAGAATATTGATGCTAGACTGGTAAACCTTGGAAAAAAGATTATAATTCCACTTTTGCTGCAATATCTAAATTTGTTAAATGCTATTATAAGAACTATGACTATGACAAATGAAGCCACAAGCACAATAAAAAAATATTGCAGTTACGTTCCATAAATGAATGTGTTTTCTATAAAACATTGCAAAAACTGCTATAAGGTGTTCAGATGGGGCTATTAATGCTAAGGAAGCATTAAAGAAGAATTAATTGAAAGGTGCACCAGCAGACTTTAGCACACATTAAAGGGATGGTTCACCCAAAAATGAAAATCCTGTCATAATTTCCTCACCCTCCAAACCCGTAAGACTTTAGTTTATCTTCAGAACGCAAAATGAAGATCTGAGAGATTTCTGTCCCTCCATTGACAGCTATGCCACTACCACATTGATGCTTCAAAAAGTTCATAAAGAGATCGTAAAACGAATCCATATGAATTGAGCCGTTTAGTCGAAATTTTCTGAAGACATACAATCACTTTATGATGAACAGATTTAATTTAGGATTTAGTAACATTATAACATTGTGAAGTGAATCTCTTCATCACGGTACCTATTAGTGGGTGGGATATATTAGGCAGCAAGTGAACATTTTGTCCTCAAAGTTGATGTGTTAGAAGCAGAAAAATGGGCAAGCGTAAGGATTTGAGTGAGTTTGACAAGGGCCAAGTTGTGATGGCTAGACGACTGGGTCAGAGCTTCTCCAAACCTGCAGCTCTTGTGGGGTGTTCCCAGTCTGCAGTGGTCAGTATCTATCAAAAGTGCTCCAAGGAAGGAACAGTGGTGAACCGGCGACAGGGTCATGGGCGGCCAAGGCTCATTGATGCACGTGGGGAGCGAAGGCTGGCCCGTGTGGTCCGATCAAACAGACGAGCTACTGCGGCTCAAGGATGTTAATGCTGGTTCTGATAGAAAGGTGTCAGAATACACAGTGCATCGCAGTTTGTTGTGTATGGGGCTGCATAGCCGCAGACCAGTCAGGGTGCCCATGCTGACCCCTGTCAACCGCCGAAAGAGCCAAAAGTGGACGTGAGCATCAGAACTGGACTATGGAGCAGTGGAAGAAGGTGTCTGGTCTGATGAATCAAGTTTTCTTTTACATCATGTGGATGACCGGGTGCATGTGCGTCACTTACATGGGTGCTGAAAGCATTCTTTAGAAATGTTGGCCCATATTGATAGGATAGCATCTTGCAGTTGATGGAGATTTGTGGGATGCACATCCAGGGCACGAAGCTCCCGTTCCACCACATCCCAAAGATGCTCTATTGGGTTGAGATCTGGTGACTGTGGGGGCCATTTTAGTACAGTGAACTCATTGTCATGTTCAAGAAACCAATTTGAAATGATTTGAGCTTTGTGACATGGTGCATTATCCTGTTGGAAGTAGCCATCAGAGGATGGGTACATGGTGGTCATAAAGGGATGGACATGGTCAGTAACAATGCTCAGGTAGGCCGTGGCATTTAAATGCAATTGGCACTAAGGGGCCTAAAGTGTGCCAAGAAAACATCCCCCACACCATTACACCACCACCACCAGCCTGCACAGTGGTAACAAGGCATGATGGATCCATGTTCTCATTCTGTTTACGCCAAATTCTGACAATACCATCTGAATGTCTCAACAGAAATCGAGACTCATCAGACCAGGCAACATTTTTCCAGTCTTCAACTGTCCAATTTTGGTGAGCTCGTGCAAATTGTAGCCTCTTTTTCCTATTTGTAGTGGTACCGGTGGGGTCTTCTGCTGTTGTAGCCCATCCGCCTCAAGGTTGTGCGTGTTGTGGCTTCACAAATGCTTTGCTGCATACCTCAGTTGTAACGAGTGGTTATTTCAGTCAAAGTTGCTGTTACGATCTAAGTCCTTAAATCGCAACAAACAAAGGGAGACGCTACACAACCGCTGCATAAATAATAAGATTTATTTAACATAATAAAATATGAAGTGTCTAGTATTCAGTTTACATGTTAGTCAGCGTGTAAGCGTATGAGTGTAAGTAGGAAATGCACATGTAATCAGTCCAACAAAACACAACCAAAAGGAAAGTCCAAAGCAATACAGTGAAGATGGCTCCACGTGAACTCCAATGCGGCTGTGGTCTCCCTCCAACTCCCACCTAAGTCAGATCTCAGGAACTCGTGAGGAGCAAACGAATAATACTCTGCCAAGCCCAACTTGCTTTGCTCTCACGTGCTTCCCATCCTTTGCTCTCCTTCCCGTGCTCTGTTTGATCCAGTCCCTCTTAAAGGAACCTGATTAGGTTCAGGTGCGAAACCACACCCTCCATCAGCCAATCACCTGTAACTCAGGGACAAACAACCTCAGGGAACCGTCACACACCCCCGTTTAAAAGATCCGCCATCACCAGATAAGGATCCTCAAAACACCTCAACTAATAAAGTGAAATAAACAAACCATACTTCCTTTTTTAAATATAACATCCGATTCCAGTATCAGTGTTTTACATCAGTCATCTCCATTACTCCCACTCTGCTCACCTTTACCCCCAGCAATCTGGATCCTGAAAGCATATTTAAGGCAGCAAAGAGAGCACAGCAAAAAAAACAGGAACAACTGATTAAACACTACAGCACACTACTCAAACTCATCAGGAACACGAGATAACGCATCTGCCACTACGTTATCTGAACCCTTGATGTGTTTTACAGTTAAACAGTAAGGCTGTAAAAAGAGAATCCAACGCATTAACCGCTGACTTGGAGACTGTAAAGAATGCAAAAAAGTAAGAGGGTTATGATCAGAATAAACCTCGACAGGTAATCCTCCCCCCACGTATACATCGAAGTACTGAAGAGCCCAAATTAAGGATAAGGCCTCTTTCTCAATCACAGAGTAGTTTCTTTGATAAGTATTAAACTTACGAGAAAAGAAACTCACAGGATGTTCAAGTCCATTCTCACTGTTCTGTAATAGAACAGCCCCAGCACCAATCTGGCTAGCATCTACCTGTATCTTGAAAGGCCTATCCAGCCTCGGAGCAGCTAGAACAGGAGCAGACGTTAACAACAGTTTGACATTTTCAAAGGCTTTCTGACACTTTATACTCCAGACAAATTTGACAGAATTCTTCAACAAATCGGTTAACGGGGAAACCACCGTTGAAAAGTTTGGACAAAAACCCCGATAATACCCCACCATCCCCAAGAATCGCATTAGCTCTTTCTTGGTTGCTGGAGGAGGAAACTGTTGAATAGCAAAAACTTTAGCTTGAATCGGGCGCACCTTCCCATGTCCAACCTCCTTCCCCAAATATCTTACAGTAGCCTTGGCAAACTCACACTTTGCCAAGTTAACTGTAAGACATGCCTCGGACAAACGTGTCAACAGAGCACCAAGACGGTCCAAATGTTGTTCCCATGTGTCACTAAAAATGATAACATCATCCAAATACACTGCACAACCTTCCAGACCAGATGTCACTCTGTTCATCAATCTCTGAAAGGTTGCGGGTGCATTTCGCAAACCGAAACTCATAACAGAGTATGAATATAACCCTGATGGTGTAATGAAGGAAGTAACTTCTCGAGCTCTAGGAGTTAAAGGCACTTGCCAGTATCCCTTCAAAAGGTCCAGTTTGCTTACAAAATTCGCACTACCCACCTGATCCACACAATCCTCCATTCGAGGAAGTGGAAAAGCGTCAGGTTTAGTAATAGCGTTTAACTTGCGGTAATCAGTACAAAACCGATACGTAGAATCCGACTTCTTCACCAGCAGACATGGTGAAGCCCAACTGGAACATGAAGGAACAGCAATTTCATTCTTCAGCATATACTGAACTTCAAAGTCCAACACTTCCCGCTTACTAACAGGAACTCTGTAGAACCGCTGACGAATAGGACGTGCATCTCCCACATCCACGTCATGCTGGATCAGGTGAGTACGGGTTGGCACATCTGCAAACAAACTGGGGAAATCAAGTATCAACCTTTTCAATTCTGACCTCTGCACCTCTGACAAGTGTGTAAACAGAACCTCCAGATTCTGAAGTGTCTCGGAATTCTTTAATCGTGGAAGCAAAACACAGTCTCCAGGGACAATCACATCTTCCCCTCCTTCTACAGAAAGTGGTTGAGAACCGTTGAGAGAAACAATGGCAACAGAGGCAACTGGTTTACCCAGTTGAAGTTCAGACTTACGAGAATGGTAAGGCTTAAGCAAATTTACATGAAAACTCTGTTTAGCTTTTCTCCTATCTGGAGTTGCAATTTGATAATTTTGATCAGTCATTTTACGAAGAACAGTGTATGGACCAGTAAATCGTGCACAAAAAGGAGATCCAGGAGAAGGAAACATAACCAACACCTGATCACCTGGTATAAACTCACGACATTCTGCATGTTTATCAAAGTGCTTCTTCATTTTATTCTGAGCTCCGATAAGATTCTTCTGAGCACCTATTCCTGCCAAAAATAAGCGTCTACGGAAACCATTCACATATTCTAACAAATTTTGCGGCGGATCCTCCTCACCTAATCCCTCCCGCAAAACAGAAAGGGGACCACGTACACGGTGACCAAAAACTAGATCATTTGGGCTGAAACCTAAACTCTCTTGCTGTACTTCTCTAGCTGCAAGCAACAACCACGGTAATCCTTCCTCCCAATCACGATTTAACTCAACACAGGAAGCACGTAACAGTGCCTTTAATGTTTGGTGAAACCGTTCGAGTGCCCCCTGACTTTGAGCGTGATAAGCACTTGATTGATTATGTTTCACCTTAAGCACTCTCAAAATCTCAGCAAACATACGTGAAGTGAAGTTGGTACCTTTATCGCTCTGAATAGTCTTAGGTATCCCAAAAACAGAAATGAATTGGGTTAATGCTTTCACCACTGATTTAGTGGTAATCTTCCTAATTGGATAAGCTGCCGGGTACCGAGTTGCCTGACACATCACAGTAAGCAAATATACGTTACCTGATTTAGATGTCGGTAACGGACCAACGCAGTCAATTATTAGATGTTCAAAGGGTTTGTTTGTAACCGCTATTGGACACAAAGGCACTGGTTTCAAGGATTGATTTGGTTTACCAGTTAACTGACATGTATGGCATGTCTTAATGAAAAGTGAAATGTCCTTCTTTAAACATGGCCAATAAAACTGTCGCAAAACTCTGTCATAAGTTTTATTTACTCCTAGATGACCTGCAACTTCACCATGTGCAATTCGCATTACCACCTCTCGAAACGGTTTTGGCACTACAACTTGAATCACCACTTCCTCCATCAACCCTCTCCTAAAAGGCACATATTTCCTTAAGAGAACCTCATCTTGAATGAAATATCCACTGACAGCATCTCTTACCTCCTGGGATGGAATCACATTATCAAACAACTGCTGTAACCCAGAATCAGTCTGTTGTGCGATCACCAACTCCCTATGAGAAATCGGAGCAAGAGTGGATAAACCAGGCACAACACATTTTAGCACTTCCTTTTCTTCACAAAAAACTGCACGACTTTTTGAACGAGTTACAACACACGCTGTAAACACTTCAGGGAATTTTTCCCCCAGAACATCAGATTTTTCGACCAGTGGATTGGGCACTACAACAGGTGGTGGTATTACATCACGCCATACCCTTCCTCCAGCTAAGTTATTCCCAAGAATTACCATGACCCCCTCTACTGGTAATGATGGACGCACTCCCAGAATCACTTCTCCACAGACCAACTCCGAAGTCAAGTTTACCCTATGCAAAGGAACAGAAAGTGTTTGCAAACCAATACCCCTGATCAGAACATTCCTCTCTGCACTGGATGCATCTGAAAAAGGCAGGACAGATTCAAGAATAAAGGATTCCGAAGAACCTGTATCTCGCAAAATTGAAACTGGGACTTTAACTTCCGAATTAGTCAGAGAAACAACACCTTGTGTAATAAACGGTGCAAAGTGCTTCGTACTTCCAGTTTCTGGTTTAGCTACTGCATTCACTTCTACCAAAGATCTGCCACTCTCAACTTCATTTGCAATTTGAGTAGTCTCAGTCATTAACACAGGATTAACATTACCATGCGTCTTCTTTTGACTGGACTTCAGCTTTGCGGCCAAAACTGGACACTTATTTTTCCAATGCCCGATATTGAAACAGTAATTGCACACTAAATCTCGGTCAGCCTTCTCACGCCGATTTCTCTCAAATTTTGGAACATACATTGGTTCAAATCGCTTTGGTGCAACTCTATTCTCGCTGAAGTTACCATAGTGACGCCCTGGTCGATCATCTCTGTATATAGTTTTATGCGTCAATATGTAATCATCCGCTAAGACTGCAGCTTTAATTGCATCATTTGGCCTCTTTTCATTAATGTATGTAGCAATATACTCAGGAACAATGCTCTTAAATTGTTCAAGAATAATGAGGTCACGTAACTTCTCAAAATCATCAACACCGGAAGCATTACACCAACGATCAAAGTGTGAAACAAGTTCTCTTACCACCTCAGAGTGTGTTTGGCGATCACCTTTTCGCCAGTTCCTGAAACGCTGGCGATATGCCTCAGGAACCAGCTCATAAGCTTTTAGGATGGACACTTTTACCTTGTCATAATCTTTTCTGTCCTCCATGGTAAGCGCTGCATATGCCTCCTGTGCTTTGCCTGTAATCACAGTTTGAAGCATTACAACTCGAACAGCATTTGGCCATCTCCCCTCCTCAGCTATGGTCTCGAATAAAGAGAAAAAAACATCAGGGTCATGTTCATTAAATTTAGGGAGCAATCTCAAATTACCAGCCAAGTCAAAACCACCAAACACATGTAACTTCTCACCACTCTCATGAGATAATTTACCCTGTTTAACCAAGTTCAGACGCTCCGCCTGCAACTCAAACTCTCGTTCGGATTTCTCGGCCTCTAGTTTCTCATGTGCAAATTCAATTTCACATTGTTTGAGCAAGTTATCAACTTTTAATTTTTCAATCTCAAACTCATACTGTTTGGTTTCCTTTACCAACTCTATATCATGATCTTGTTGCATTTTCAAAATCTCTTTTCTTTGCTCAAAAGACAACCCGGAAAAAATATCCAGCGAACTTTTTATATCCTCATGCTTTCTCTGTACAGAAATGGTTAACAGATTATTTTCACTCAACCAATTTCTCACAACAAAACGAAGTTCATTTTTCTTTATTCGTTTATCCACGTCACCAATTCCAAAGTGTTCTACAAGTTCCCACAGCTGTTGTTTCATCAACAAATTTAACCCATCCTCTGACGGCGCTTTAACAAACTCTTCAACGGATGCCATATCGAACTTATTAGTTACTCTATAACTTTAAGGAAAAGTGCATTTATAAAAGTACCGAAAATACAGACAAACTCATTCACTCTTTCCCCATCTACACTGCCTATCACCCACTAAACTATCCTTTACCTAGTCTTCGTGCAACTTTCAAGAGTAAAGCGTCATTAAACACCAAACTACCGCTGGTTTTGAAATTGAGCAAAACAGCCCAACCCGCAACCACGGCGGTGTGCTTCACCCAAAAGCCTGCACAAAAATAAGAAAGGCAAAATAACAAACCAACGCAAAGCGTTGCTCAACCCTAATGGGAAAGAAGAATAAGCTCTATCCGTAACTTAATGAAAAAAAATGCACTTACCTTAAAATAACGACTACCTTTGACCTCGCGGGACATTCCAAACATCATCTCACAAACGTTTATCTGCCTAAATCTCCAAAACAAATGTGAAAAACAGTACTCACTTATCACTTTCACATTTGCATTCGACAGAACACCACTAATAAGCAAAAATGAGCTTCAAACCAATCAAACAGACTCAGTTGCCGTAATCTAAATCTGTGATCTGTGTTTAAGACGAGCCCCCATTTGTTACGATCTAAGTCCTTAAATCGCAACAAACAAAGGGAGACGCTACACAACCGCTGCATAAATAATAAGATTTATTTAACATAATAAAATATGAAGTGTCTAGTATTCAGTTTACATGTTAGTCAGCGTGTAAGCGTATGAGTGTAAGTAGGAAATGCACATGTAATCAGTCCAACAAAACACAACCAAAAGGAAAGTCCAAAGCAATACAGTGAAGATGGCTCCACGTGAACTCCAATGCGGCTGTGGTCTCCCTCCAACTCCCACCTAAGTCAGATCTCAGGAACTCGTGAGGAGCAAACGAATAATACTCTGCCAAGCCCAACTTGCTTTGCTCTCACGTGCTTCCCATCCTTTGCTCTCCTTCCCGTGCTCTGTTTGATCCAGTCCCTCTTAAAGGAACCTGATTAGGTTCAGGTGCGAAACCACACCCTCCATCAGCCAATCACCTGTAACTCAGGGACAAACAACCTCAGGGAACCGTCACACAATACCATCTGAATGTCTCAACAGAAATCGAGACTCATCAGACCAGGCAACATTTTTCCAGTCTTCAACTGTCCAATTTTGGTGAGCTCGTGCAAATTGTAGCCTCTTTTTCCTATTTGTAGTGGTACCGGTGGGGTCTTCTGCTGTTGTAGCCCATCCGCCTCAAGGTTGTGCGTGTTGTGGCTTCACAAATGCTTTGCTGCATACCTCAGTTGTAACGAGTGGTTATTTCAGTCAAAGTTGCTCTTCTATCAGCTTGAATCAGTCGGCCCATTCTCCTCTGACCTCTAGCATCAACAAGGCATTTTCACCCACAGGACTGCCGCACACTGGATGTTTTTCCCTTTTCACACCATTCTTTGTAAACCCTAGAAATGGTTGTGCGTGAAAATCCCAGTAACTGAGCAGATTGTGAAATACTCAGACCGGCCCGTCTGGCACCAACAACCATGCCACGCTCAAAATTGCTTAAATCACTTTTCTTTCCCATTCTGACATTCAGTTTGGAGTTCAGGAGATTGTCTTGACCAGGACCACACCCCTAAATGCATTGAAGCAACTGCCATGTGATCGGTTGATTAGATAATTGCATTAATGAGAAATTGAACAGGTGTTCCTAATAATCCTTTAGGTGAGTGTATATTTTCATTTAAGTTTTATTTTATCAAGTCACAAAAACAGCCTGGCTTAGATATTTAATATGTCTATAGGTATTTAATAGTAATGTTTGATTAACTTCGCCATATTAATATAAAATGCATATTTTACTCTTTATATATCCATGTGTGTATTTGTATGTGTGTGTATATATTTTATTTACATAAACAATTTTGATTTTGTCAGTGTTAAATTTTGTCATTGTTGTTAACACAATCAGCGTTTTTCCCAGTTAATGGTGTGAGACTACAAAATAAACGTGGCAGGATTACACAAATTTTGAGAACAAAATTATTACATAGACTATTAAGTCAATGGGGCCCATCAACAGTTGCCGACATTTCTTAAAATATATTCTTTTTTTTGTTCAGCAGAAGAAATACAGGTTTGGAACAACTTGAGGGTGAACTGTCCATTTAAAACTAGTCTGGGTGCCTGCCCTCTTCAACCTATAATTTATAGTCTTTTGCGTGTCTCGTTCGTGTAACTGGGGTCAGTCTACAGAGAACATTCTTCGTGTTCATGGGAAGGTTAGTGACACTGTCACAGGTGGAGAAATGGCTGTGCTCCCAATGACAGACAGCTGAGACTCTGTCCACCTTGGCTGCCCTCCTGTCTCACGCCTGTCGTCCTTTTGAAACTGTCATGGGACTTTATCTGGAGGACGACACTGATTTAATTGTTTTAAACCGTTGAGTGAAACTTCTTCATGTTGCCATTATAAACAACTAGACTTTAAGATGTACTAAAAATAGAAAAAGCATGTTTTCTTATCATTTTGAGTTATTTGAGTAAAAGAGTCTTGCGATACCTTGATATGCCCGAGGATTTATTCGTAACCGAGGTCAGACAGAGGGATTTTTTTCTCACCATCGGTTGGCTTAGGTTGGCTCAGGTACATTGCACCCACTCTAAACATGCTCATATGATTGGACAGACTTTCGGAAAAACACGTCAACAAAACCCTTTCTGGGTAGACACTATGCCCTTGACCCTATTTCCTATCTGATGCCTTGCTGTTTCTAGAAGGGACTTGTGTTGTGGTTATGATACACTAAACGTTTGTGACGTCAGTACTCAAACCCGTATTGATGCTAGCGTAGGATCGGTGTTTAGTTCACATGCTGTTGGGTTGTATTGCAGAAATGTTGTGATTTAAAAGTGAAATAAAAAGGCTCAAGCATCCCAAGGCTAAAACCTCACAACGCTGCACTGCACGTTTAACACCATAACAGAAAGTCGCCCGCTGATTGGTTCCCAGGCACAACACCCCTGCTCTGCCCACCTGCTTAATTTAGCCAGATAAACTGCATGTGTGTGTCTATGGTCACCTCACTAGTCCTGACTGAGCCAGGAATGTCAGATGATGGCACTATCAACCTTGCACAACACTGCTGTCAGATGAAGCTATGGAGATTTATTTAGATGTGATTTTTCCATACAGAATTTTTTCCATTTTTCCATGCAGAGCGAGTGCTACAGTACGTGACTGGAATGGGTATGATGCCGTTCAAGAAGAAGATTATGACTCAAATGCTAATGGAGATCTTGATTGTTTTATTTCAATATGAATTGTGTCTCGGATGTTTCTCCTGAAAATGCCTGGAAGAATTACAAATAGAAACAAATGAGACATTTTCACATTTAGTAACTGAAAAGCTATGAAATCAACGTTGATGGCATAGCAATGCTAAGGATCTTTTCTAGAGTTGTTCAGATTTTCACTGGCCCTGCCACAAAAAAAAAGAAAAAAAGGTTTTATTTTATACAGAGCCCACACGACATGCAAAAAGCAAACAGAAAATCGTATTAACTCATTCAGTTATTTTAAGTAAATCATAGCCACATTGTGCCAATTCACTCCCACGAGGGAGCATAGTAGTACATGTTGCCAAGATTTATCTAAAACGGTTAACAAATTAGTATAATATAATCACACACACACACACACACACACACACACACACACACACATAAACACACACATTGAGGGCTCCGTAGCATTTGACCCATGTCAACATTGTATTCTAATAAATAAGATTGTTACAACACTAACATTTTTGATACCAGTACAATTTCAACAAATTTCACCCCAACAAAAACTACTAAACTAACTAATAAAATCTTTTCATCGTCAAAAAGTCAAACGTTAATAAACACAAGTAAGCAGTCTGTAATAAAACAAGAACACATAAATAAATTACAAGCAGCACAAATAAATACAATTTAAAGAGACAAATAAAATAAACAGTGCTCTTTGATTTTCAGGTTTGTGTCCCTTACAAAAAAAGAAGTGGTGGGCCGTTATCGGCGTTAAAGTGCTGCGTTAACGTGAGACTCTTATCGGGCGATAAAAATATATAGCCGTTAATCAATTCTCAAAGTTGGGTTGGGAGCTACGCAAGCTATGATGACTTTCACCTTGATATTTTAGCGCGGATGTACACCTAGCCGAATTGCACTGTAGGGGGCGAGAGAACGAATCTTCGAACCTGTGTGTATGCCTACTAGTGTTGTCAAAAATATGGATTTTCGCTATGTATCGATACTGAAATATCTGAAACGATACAATACTCATTTTCTACAGTATCGATATCAGCTGCGCTCTCCTCTCCGCTCCCACCAACAGCGAGTGACACGCACCCGCCTCCTCTCATTCAGTCCGTTTAATCCTCTGAACATTGCGAACGGGTGTTCTGCTACTATTGGTGTGACCGGTCTGAATTTCGCACGGGGTTGCACATAACGTTAATTCTACTAATTCCCGCAGATTTCGCGCTCGCATCTGAAGCGCACACACACATACCGTAATAAAGCCGCCTCTGACATACAAGTACAAAAATGAGCTCCTTTTTCCAGCTTATTAATGGTCAAATACACTCAAAAATGTCTCAATGCCCATCTTGGTGAGTTTTAGCCTAAACACAGTCGTAACCAGCTCACAGGAACAGCGTTTGGATATGCGTGCGTCAGGTCTTAAAAGGACAGAAGTTATTTATTATTCAAACTACAAAAAGACAAACGATCACTTACGAGCACACATATTCTGAATGCTTTCGGCAGAATTCAAATGAGCCATTTTAATCTAGATTAATCTAGATTCATTTTGGAATTAATCTAGATTAAAACAATTAATCTATGCCCACCACTAAAAAAAAGTTAAATCAAGTGTGCTATTATTATACTTCTTTTGAACTAAAAAATAAGTATACTTTCAGTCTACTTTTGATGTACTTCTTAGAAATATACTTTATTTACATCTCAGAAATATACTTAAAATTGCACTTAAGTATACTTGACTTATACTGGCGATCGGCCAAAACTTTACTTTATAAAGTTTTAAATATGTATATTTTTCTTACTCAAACGCATCGATTCACTTCAGAAGGCCTTTATTAACACCCCGGAGCCGTGTGGAGCACGTTATTTGACAGACAGATGCATTTTTTATGGACTTCAAAAACAGAGCAACAGTCACTGCCATTATAAAGCTTGGATTAGCCTGGACTTTTGTAATATAACTCCGATTTTATTCGTCTGAAAGAAGAATGTCATATACACTTAGGATGACTTGAGGGTGAGTAAATCATTTTTGGGGGAACTATCTCTTTAAGGGACGATTAAGGGTTAAGTATACTTAATTAAACAAACTTGAAGTATACTTATTTTTAGTAAGGGTTAACAATAGTATTTAGGTACAGTAATCAAATGTTAAGTAATCAAATGTAAAATAACACTGTATAGTCTTCACTGTATGAATTAATATATTAATTCTTATTCAAACTATGAAAGCTCTTCAGTGTCCCCAACTTAGCAAGCCAAAAGCCTAAGGCAACAGGGGCGATGGTGGCAAGGAACCCAAACTCCATCAGGTGACATAATGGAGAAACAAAACCTTGGGAGAAACTAGGCTCAGTCGGGGTGCCAGTTCTCCTCTGGCCAAACGAACAAACAGTGTATGATTATGATTCAAGCAACATTACAAATCAGAAGTCACATTAGATCGGAACATTCAGTGTTGGTGTTGGTCTTCAACTTGAAATTGCCTTGTTTTGCAGTCCCATTTAACCATTGCTTATAAATCTCTTCCAAAATGCCTTCATAGCATTTGTGGTCTTTCTGCATTCCTCCAGCATGGCATAGAGACAGATATCTGAACATGTCTGATGTCACACCAGTAGAGCAGTTTAGACCAGCTCACTCAGTGAATGCTGGGATATCTGAATGAGGTTCAACTGGACGGAAGACCCTCAGTAACAGCTTGTGCTTGGATTACATTGATTCACCTCAGGACAGAAACCAAAGATAGGAAATTATGACATTATGACATAATATTGTGTTGGTCCCCCTTTGGCTGCCAAAACAGCCCTGACCCATTGAGGCATGGACTCCACTAGACCCCTGAAGGTGTGCTGTGTATCTGGCACCAAGATGTTAGCAACAGATCCTTTAAGTCCTGTAAGTTGCGAGGTGGGGCGTCCATGGATCGGACTTGTTTGTCGATGGGATTGAGATCTGGGGAATTTGGAGGCCAAGTCAACACCGCAAACTCGTCGTTGTGCTCCTGAACCATTTTGGCTTTTGATTTGTGCAATTTGAGCTACAGTAGCTCGTCTGTTTGATCGGACCACACAGGCCAGCCTACGTTCCCCACGTGCACCAATGAGCCTTGGCCGCCCATGACCCTGTCGCCGGTTCACCACTGTTCCTTCCTTGGAGCACTTTTGATAGATACTGACCACTGCAGACCGGGAACACCCCACAAGAGCAGCAGTTTTGTCGTCTAGCCATCACAATTTGGCCCTTTTCAAACTCGCCCAAATTCTGTTTTCCTGCTTCTAACACATCAACTTTGAGGACAAAATGTTCACTTTCTGCCTAATATATCCCACCCACTAAAAGGTGCTGTGATAAAGATAATCAGTGTTATTCACTTCATCTGTCAGTCAGTCATAATGTTATGCCTGATCGGTCTATTTCTCATATTTAAAAAAATATAAATTTACTTCATGTTCACACAGTGTCATAAACTCCTGCATACCGCACTGGTTTCTCCAGAAACAGTTTGCCGTCTGAGACTTCTCCTGGAGCGCATGGTCATGCCGGTTGCCAGAAACTTGTGCATTTGTTAAAAGAAAACAAACAACAAACGCTTTTTTTCTGTCCTGTGCACAGCTTTAAACTCTGGTTGTCTTTACCCGGTCACACTGCTAATCTCATTTTAATGAACTTCTGATGTTTAGATGTGGGAAATACGGCTAAAGCTTGTGTTTGCAGTTTCAGCAACAGGTTTGTTCCAGTCAGACCCTCATGCCATGCTTGCGTGATTCAGATGACAACAGTTAAAGGTGCAGTACCGCTCAAGTGACTCTGCTAACCTGCTTCCATGTTGTGTGATCCATGTTTCTGACATCTAAGACATCCGATAGCCCCCGAAGCACACTGCATGGGAGAGAAAGAAAAGGTCGCCACCTCCACGTCTGTGGAACTTTCCATTAAGTGTGACAGGAAGTGACTCCTTATGTCTCCTTTGCTGTTTAGATGGGAGCTCCAAAGAAAGAGAACTGGGTCATGATTCACAGTAGCTTAATTTATAGACTCCGTGTTAAGGAACACTTCCAAACCAAAGCCTCTCAAGTTACCCATAGTTTGAAGTAGATAAAACGTAACCATGCTACTATTTAAAGAAATAGTGATAAAAAAGCTAGTCTTTTTTATTTTATTTTCTATATATAATTTATTTGTTCTCAGTGCAATCAATATTTATATGACAAAAACAATGAGGATATCAATTACCCTGCTAAAAATAGCTTAAACAAGCCTAAATTAGATTTCTAGTTTTAGCTCCCAGCTTGGTCAGACATGTCTATTTTACTGGTTTAGGGACATTTGGGTCAGACTGAGGGACCAACTGGTTGACCAGCTTAAACCAGCTACGACTAGATTAAAACCATAGACCTTAAGCAGAGAAGTTTTTGAAGTGTGCTTCCCAATGCTAGGCATAAGTGAAGAGTTCGAAATCTTAATTGGATTTACATAACTCAAAAACACTGCTTTATTGTGCTATACAACGCAAATTATTTTGGAAAAAAGTGGCTAAGAAAAGCTGCACTGTTTTTTAAGTAGCTGAGCTACTGTCACATTTGTAAAAAAAAAAACAAAGTAGTTGTGTAACAACTTTTAGTTAGTTACTACTGAAAGGTATTTTTCCTTTATTATGAGAAAAAGATCAAATTTACTGCTTCACATCTGTTGTATGATGTCACATAGAGAGATACATTTGCATCAAATTAACTTCTCAGAACAGGCTGTTCTCTCAGAGTTTGTGAACACAGATCCCAGTTGTTCTTTTGCAATCGCATGTATTTTTGCCATTAAGTTCCGCTCTCGGTTACGTAACACATGTCAGTTTGTGTGAATATGATAGATTATCCCCCGGTGGGCCTCTCCAGCTCTGCCACCAGTCACATTTTATGAATTTCTCTCCATGTTACTCAACACTTGGGAAAAGTGTTCAGTACTTAAAATGGAGACAGTGCAGCTGTATGAACTTATTGCCTGGAGAGCAATCGCCCATTTGTACGCACAGTACAGTACATTTTGATTCTTGGTCTTGGATAGTGTGCGTTTCATTCAAGAGAGGTTTGGTTGTGGTTCAGAATGCAGCGTAGAGTTCTTTTGCAGTATTATCAAAAACAGTATTATGTTTTGTTCTTTTTTTTAGTGTTTGGCTAGAAGTTTAAGTGTGTCAGTGCGCTGCATGTTTTTAGGACATAGCATTTGCAGTGCTCAAACGCTTATCTCTGGTGGAAAACATATGGAAAATGCCTTGTAACTTTGGTCGGACTAACAATTAACCAACATATGATTGTTGTAGTGTTTTGATTCATATCAAATTTCTTGGACAAAATGTATAAACCTTATCGGACAAAAGGATTGCATATTATTACAGTACTTTCATATTATAATTACACTGGCATTCTTCAGTGATGTACTGAAGTCATAATTCACATCCATATGACTTTTTACAACAAAAAGAAGATATTTTGAAGAATGTTCATGCTGCTCTCTTTCTCTTTTGGGGGTGATAAATATAAAATGTTTCAATTGTTTTTACATTTTTTTAACATTTAATGGTTTTGTTTTGCTTTTGTCCAACTACAAATAATCATTATTTGGCCGCAATTTATTATTTTATCGGTAAACCTTTACTTAAAGCTACACTGTGTGATATTTTCCCCCATCTAGCGGTGAAAAGGTATATGACCATCCAGTAAATATTAGGTTCTGTTCCTCCCAATTCCGATTTCGTTTTAACTCCTACGGTGGCCGTTTTAGTCCAAGATTAACATGGCTTCCAGTTCAATCCAGACATGGTGCCATCGAGTGTTAAAACGCGAAAGGCGAAGCTTTAATTTACGGGTATGTCCCTCTTTGGATAATGTACTTTCAAGATGGAGGGGCAACATGGCGACCCCCATTCGAACCCCTTACCCGTATGTATTTTCAATGGCATATTATAAACTTACGAGAATACTTTATAACTTGAAATAAGTAAATATACATTA
Organism: Romanogobio albipinnatus; assembly: GCA_023566225.1. Lineage (NCBI taxonomy): Eukaryota > Metazoa > Chordata > Actinopteri > Cypriniformes > Gobionidae > Romanogobio > Romanogobio albipinnatus. The sequence goes on along the minus strand of CM042259.1, from coordinate 10,506,253 downwards.
ATGAGCACTTATATTTTTGAAAGAACTAAGTGTTTTTAGCTAAGAATAAACTACAAAAGTTACACAGTGTAGCTTTAAAGCCTTTATGTATAATGCATTATAAAGGTATACATAATGTACATTATAATGCATTATATCTACTCATAAATAATTGTAACTAAAGTTAAAATGCATTATAATATTCACAGATCCCTTGTTACATCTGAAATTGGTTGTTTGTCATTTTAATGCATTATACTTTATAAAGGTGTATATAACTGTGGTTACAATTATTCATGAGATAACATAATGCATTACAAGGCATAATTAATGCATTATACTTTTATAATGCATTATACATAAAGGCTTTAAGTAAACCGATTTATTTGAAAAGGAACGATACTGATATCCTTAAAATACTGATACGGCCGCTGATATATTTTGCCTCCTAATCATTTAACATAATCTGCAATAAACAGTGATGGGAATAACGGCGTTATAGATAAACGGCGTTACTAACGGAATAATTTTTTTCAGTAACGAGTAATCAAACGAATTACTGTTTCTCCCGTTACAACGGCGTTAGCGTTACTGAGAATAAAATGCAGCGTTACTATAATTGAGCCGAATGAAGTGGTTTTCATCCGAACAGGCTCTCTGTCAGTCGGACCTGCAATGTTTGTGTGTGGTGGGCGTACATGCCATGCGTGTTGGGTGGGGTGGTACACTTAACTGATGGTGGGTGGGAGGCAAGGTTGAGGTTGAGTACACACACACACACACACACCTATGACACGCACGCACACGCATATTCACACACACCAAGAGCGTCAGAGCGATGGCAAGTCCAACGACTTCAAAGGTAGCTTTCGCAAACTGGAAGTATAAGCGCTACTTTTCCCTCGTTGAGGTGAAAGGTAAGAATGTTTATGTAATGTGCAACTTATGCCCAGGAAGAAAGAGTCTCTCCACGTTGGTGGCAAGTTATTCGAATCTAATGAAGCGCCTCACATCATATGCCACCAAAATTAGTGGCTAAAAAACCCAGGTGATAACGTGAGCTCCACTACCAAATATAGTAGTATAGTACTGATAATATTTACACAATATTTACACTATAGTAGGTCTACTGATAATATTTACGATAATGTATTGAATTTGATAGGTGTCTCTCACATTGTCCCACAGCAACATTACAATAGTGTACATTAATGTACAATGTTTTATAATAATAATGTATTCTATTTAGTCCAAATCATTAATTTAACATATTTAATATTGGGGGCATCCAAGTTATTTGACATATTTGAAGAAAAATATTTGAAGAAAAAAAAAAAAGTAACACAGTTACTTTCCCTGGTAATTAGTTACTTTAATAATAATGTAACTTAGTTACTATTTGTAAGAAGTAACTAGTAACTATAACTAATTAATTTTTTAAAGTAGCATGCCCAACACTGGCAATAAATAGACTGCCACTGCCAGTTTTTTTAATTAATTACTTTGTGTTTTCTTTCCACAGATAAACAACACGTCTTAACAACATTCTAACCACTGAGGGAGTGAAGCGGCAATAAAACGAAGCACAAAACGAGGCTGACGCCAGATCGAATCAGCAATGGTTTTGAAAAAGCTTTTGCGTTTCGGGAAACAGCTGCTGAGGGTGAAGGTTGTCAATTGCAACTCGGAGGAATCGCGTCTCTCCCGATGCCTGAACACCTTTGACCTGGTGGCTCTTGGTGTGGGAAGCACTTTGGGAGCTGGGGTGTATGTCCTTGCCGGTGCCGTGGCAAGGGAAAACTCCGGACCGGCCATTGTGTTGTCGTTCCTCATCGCGGCCCTGGCCTCAGTGCTCGCGGGCCTCTGTTATGCAGAGTTTGGGGCGAGAGTGCCGAAAACGGGCTCGGCATACCTGTACAGCTACGTGACTGTAGGAGAACTATGGGCCTTTATAACTGGCTGGAACCTTATACTTTCATATGTTATTGGTGAGATGACACACAATATCACTTATTATGAATATTAAACAACCACATGTATTTTCTTATAGGCCTACTATATATGTTTTCTATTTGAGTTAATAGTCATTATTTCTGCGAAACCTCTAAACTAAAACTAAGCTGTAGGGCTGCACAGTATTGCAAAAAAAATTCTATTTTTTTATAACAGTATTCAGGTACAGAAATTGAATAAATGAAATATAACTAATATAATTAATTAATTCATACAATTTATCTTTGTTAAAGCTACAAAAGTTAATTTCTCTTTCTTTTTTGTTGTTGTTTGATCACCATTGGTGACACAAACAGCTTCTGGTACATTAGGCTACTGTCCCTTTAAGACATAACACATAAACGATTGTGTTCACGAGGATACTCGCCATGACAGGCATTTTGACCTCATTTTGTGTGCACGTGTCCATTTAAGCTAAAGAAAAAGAAGAGAGAACTGAATTTGGTGTTCACGTGCTGTGTGCTCACGTAAAACAGCGCGCGAGTCCTCTTGCGCTCGACTTAAAAACACATGTAAACGATAAACTTTCACTCTATAATGGTGTAATTAAAGGAACACGCCGACTTTTTGGGACTTTAGCTTATTCACCGTATCCCCCAGAGTTAGATAAGTCCATACATATCATTCTCATCTCCCTGCGTGACATAACTCACCTCTAGCCTAGCTTAGCACAAAGACTGGAGGTAAATGGCTCCAGCTAGCCTACTGCCCAATAGGTGACAAAATAACGCCAACATTTTCCTATTTACATGTTGTGATGTGTGTAGTCACATTGTGTACAAAGACCGACAGAAAATGAAAAGTCATATGCATTCTGGCCTGTACGGATCACGTATCAACTACGATCCCTATACGTGACAAGGCACATCCTGCTATGTTACTATCGCGGATGCGCGTATTGTGATATTGATGCTAAAATGATATATTGTGCAGCCCTTGTAAGCTGGCACAAATTCTGCGAGTCTGTAAACTGAGATATAGTGAAGGTTTTTAAATTTCCTTATGTTTTTCTTTCTTTATGTGTTATGTTACATAATCTGTAAAACTTTCTCAGGAACCTCAAGTGTTGCCCGAGCCTGGAGTGCCACGTTTGATGAGCTGATTGGAAAACATATTGAGCATTTCTGTCGACAGTACATGTCTATGAACGCCCCGGGCCTTCTGGCAGAGTACCCAGATATATTCGCTGTATTCATCATCATCACTCTCACAGGTAAAACATGACTAGAGCACCAATTACATAGGGAGCCGTGACTGACTAATCAGAATTGTGTATTCCATAGGGCCATTCAATGCTATAAATATATGGTATGTCATTTTCATGTTGTGTATCTTCTACTGCGAATTTTTCAATGTATATATTTAGCATCCCTTTGTGTTGACTTTGCTCCGTAGTGTTTTGAACTACGTTTTGTTTGCTGTAGGCCTCCTGGCCTTCGGGGTGAAGGAGTCAGCCATGGTCAATAAAGTGTTCACCTGCATCAACATTCTGGTGCTGCTGTTCATGGTCGTATCTGGCCTGGTCAAAGGTACGCTGAAGAACTGGCACCTGAACCCTGATGAGATTCTAAACGGAACTGATTCCACCCTTAAGTGAGTCATGACTTTTGGAAAAAGTTCTTGGAATATGTTTTTTGAGTATGCAATTTCTGAGACGCCATGAACAGAATGTAAAAAAAAAGAAATGACTTCCAAACATAGGGAAGCTCTCTGTGTATTATTTTGTGCTTTTGTAATCTTATCAAATGCCAAAAGTTTTATCAACATTATCTCAAGAAAATGAGATGATGATAATAATGCTTGACTTCTATAGATATACACTAGTACCAATCAAAAGTATGATTTTATTTTTAAAGAATTTAAGCAAGGACACAATTTGTCAAAAGTTAAGTCATTTATAATGTAACAAAGATGTATTATGGTGTTCCTCAAAATTATAAGCAGCACTACTCTTTTCAATAGCCAGGTTTCCATCCAAGGATTTTTTTTTGCGAAAAAAGATTTGCCAATATAGCTGATGTTAAAGCCAATTATCCATCTTTTTTTGCAAATGTCGACACAGCCTTTTTTGTTGTTGTTCCCGTTAAAGCACTGTTTCTCTGTAGTTCAAAGCTGCATTAAATCTATTATATTCATATTATCATTTACCGTAAAAAAAATATGGACGACGTGTCTTCACTACCTTCCACTGAAGAAAAGTGAATATGGCGCTGACATTGCGCAGATTTGGGACCGAGTCTGTGCGGTAGTGACCTCTGGACCGGAATCTGCGAGCAGGAAGTAGAGCCGTGATATCAAAAGCCCGCCCACACTCTCGCAGATGCAGAACAATTCATTAAGTCGGTGTGAAATAAACAGTTATGGAAATGTAGAAATTAAACCTAAAGCTCCAATCTCCTCAAGAAAATCCTGTCTGTTAGTGCCTCAGTGACTACTTCACTCAGAGAAGCTGTCAATCATGACGTCACGCTTTTATAGCATCAAATAACTAACTAAAACCACGTGATAAAAAATGACAGAAGCCATCTTTGGGAAAAAATTAATTTGATGTTTAATTTGATTGTTTAGTTTGTCTTGCGTTCAATACAATACATGGAGAGGGTGGGGGTTATGAGCTATACTGGGACCAGCCACCTGGGGGCGATCGAGACGCTCTGGCTTCAGTTTTCAACACGAGTGAGGCAGGCTTGCATATTATTAAATTGTATATTAAATTATTTTATTACTATTGGTTAGAATAAGACGTGTTACCTCTCAAACATCATGATCCTTATTTTTGTTATTTTGTCAGGTTTTTTTTTACAATCTAATAAAAGTTAATCAGAAAAATAATAGCTTGAATATTCTTCTAAGTATTGATCTAAATAGTCTTTATAATGAAGTTTAAAAAAACATGACACTTGTTAATAAAAATATAGAGCCTACAATTTAATATATTATATATATATATATATATATATAATGAAGTTTCGTTTCAAAATGGATGAGGAAAGATACCATATAATTTGCAATATACGCAGAATTATGTAATGAAACGACTTGAGGGCAGATTTTTTTTTTTGTGATACAACAAAACTTATGCGACAATGCGTTTTTTTTTTAGGAATGACTTCATTACGCACACTATTTTATCGGTAAAAGGCCAATTGGACTAGGCTAGAAATCTAGACTCACCCTAGCGGCAGCAAATCTAATTTGCCGCGAGTGTAGTCTAGCAACTTTCAGTAGACCTGCAAGCTGGAAAAACCAAACTCTGGTCAGGCCAATCACATAATGTATAGGATCGGTGGGCGGGCTTAACATAAAGAGTTGCAGCGGTTCCGCGTGCTACTCGTAAACAATGGCTTGTCAGGCTACAATTGGACGGAAACAGGCTGGAGAAAGCAAATTGCGCAATTTTTTTTTACACATATTCACTTTGTCAATAACAAAAAACATGGCTGCTGTTTCCATCCAAAATTGCGAATTTAAGTTATGCGCAAAATTGGAATGTGGCATAAAACATTTGCGAATGAAGCACAGTTTCCATCCAGTAAGTCGAAGAGAACAAAATCATAACTTCCTGATAAACTGGCACCAAATATCACAAATAAAAATGGAAGTTACTGCAGTAGGAAAACCCACTGTGGGTCTTTTTTCATAATAAATTACTTTACGCAATTACAAAACGCATTAAAAGCGGTCAGGTTATCTTGCCTTTAGAGGCGGATGCCTGCTGTTTGGGAACGCAGTCGTGTAAGAGAGTTCTGGGAGATAATTATACCGAGCCACTTTGACAACAGAGTTTGCTCAGGCATTTCAGAATGACCAAAACAACATTTTTCAGATGCTGTGCAACGAGATTTGTGTCTGCTGGTTAGTCCAGTTATGTAGTCCTGTTGTGCATTTTTGCTGCGAATCAAGAAATGTCTTTGGTAAATGTGTTTCCATTGTGGTTTATGCGCATGTTTCTTTTGTGGTTTATGTGCAAAAAATTATCAGACTCAATTGAGCACATACGTTTCTTTAGCGCATTTTTAGAATTGATGCGCATCTTGGCGTTTCATCCAGCGTTTTGTTTTGTTTTGTGTAAACATGGAAACATGACTACTGATGATAATAATAAGAAATGATTAGAATCTATTAGAATGATTTCTGAAGGATCATGTGACATGGGACACTGGGGTAAATTACATCTCAAAAAAAAAAAATTTAAATAAAAAAGTTATTGTAATAATATTTCCCGATTTTACTGTTTTTACTGTATATTTGATCAAATAAATTCAACCTTAGTGAGCATAAGAGACTTCTTTCAAAAACGACCCCAATATTTTGAATGGTAGTGTATGTTTTCATATATTTTACTGTTACAGTTCCCTTCACAGTGTCACAGAAATGATACATGTCCCCTTTAAATTATGTTTAACCCTTTCAAATTCAAATGTCATGTTAAAAATGTCTACGTTTCTCTCTTCGACCAGTTCCACACAGCCCCTGCCTTCGAAAGAGATGCTGGGTGAAGGTGGGTTCATGCCTTTTGGCTTCTCAGGGGTCTTATCAGGGGCGGCTACCTGCTTTTACGCCTTCGTTGGATTCGACTGCATTGCCACCACAGGTACCTAATGATCACTCTGAACTCCAGTGCTCTCAAATCTCATGTCTAATCCTTAGAAGGCATCTGTTTTCTCCTGAATTCACTTGAAAAAGGTCAAATATATGATGCATGTCAACAAGTGCGGTTAAATTGCGCAAGAACTATGTTTTCTACATATAAACGCTACATTGGTACAACAGTGAGGCTATTGTTACCTACATATTTGGCTTGCGTCCATGTTGCTTTGGTCGAGGTTATTTAGAGTTCCCTTTATGTTTATAATCGTCTTGCATGGATATTCTCAGTGGATTTCTGCTTATGGTTTGCTTCTGGCCCCCCTCTTTTATGGCGGCTCACTCCCCCACATTCTCTTGCATTCGATTGGCTAGAGTGTGTCAGGGTTTGTCTGGACTTGTTTCCCTCCCTGTAGCTGTGGTTCACATTCAGTAACCCCTCCTCATCTACACGCTGGTCAGGAATGGTAATTTACCCATGTTGCTGTGCTCTCTCTGCCACTGCTGGCATGAACACACTACTCCTCTGTTTTATGTAGTGCCCTGCACAAGGTCAAACCACAGGAACTTTTGGTAAAAGTGAACATGCTCACTGCAGCCTCTGAGGCATTTTCTAGCTACAATGCTTCTTAATGGCACAATTAAATGTTGCTAAAGGAGTCATGAACTGAGAAATTAAAATGTTTGACTTTTGACATATAAGAGGTCGTCATACTGTAAGAATATCCTCTAAGCTTCCGATCCGAAAACTTCCTTGTTAGTCCAAAAACAGCTTTTATTGAAACCAAGCCCAGATAATGACTCATTGTGGAATGTGCCTATAGGTGAAAGAGCGCCTCTGCAGAAGAAAATCAATGCCTACTTCATCATTGCAACTTTGGCCCCGCCCACTGGCATGTTAGTGAGATGACAAGGAGAGAAGAGCAACTTCACATTGTTTCTCTTTGTAGGATGAAAAAAATCTGCTATTTAAACTGTGATTAAATTATAAATAGAAAGCGGTCAAATAACGATCCCTTTACAATCTCTAGAGCTATGACTTAAACAGCGCTTAAAGTTTATCAGTGACTGAGTTCTGGACTCGCGCCAAAACTCCTGTAATAATCAATGAATCTCTTATTTACATTGTGTTTGCACTGTTAGTTATGATGAAAGCAGGGCTTAAAAACGAAAAAAAATATCAATCGGTTCACTCCGAGCAGAATCGATATTATAGCGTTTCGGTTTTTGCGTTCCTCAATAAACATTACTGTTCCGAAAACGGTTTGATATGAAAAAATACCGGTTAATAACGTTATTTAATTAAGCCTATACTTTAAACAAATATGTATAAATTTTAAACAAATATGTATAAATAGACTTATTTTCACCCAATAATAATATAACACATGGTAATTAAACTTGAATATTTATTTAATAACATTTTTAAAACCAGAAATACATGCATTAATTACAAGGCATAAACAGCGGACCTGTTTTAATGGATCGTTAGACAATCGAAAGTGGCCTCTAATGCCGAATTATTTTCAGAAGAGTGATAACATTCTTTGTACATAACTTTTTTTCAACACGACTTGTTTTAAAAAATGCATGAATAAAGAATAAATAAACTGGATAACCATTGCTCTTTTAATGCACCGTCAACTGCTAATTTCAAAGCAAACACTGCGCAACACGTTCTTGCATCACATAATCAAATTCAGTCAGCTAATAAAGCTTGCATTTAATGCAATATAACATACCATTTAATACGAAGCATCAACCGTCTATATAGAAAACATTGACCTGTCCTGTATTGGCAATCTGAAAGACTATAGGAAAAATGTTTGATAGATGCTATAGCCTACTTGGATAGGCTTAAACGGAATCCATAAACTATCCTAAATCAGTCTATTTGAGCTTAAAGTCCATACTGCTTATTTAAACGTTCGAAAAGAATGTCCTCCAATACCTGCACATTCATTGTAGACCTCAGCGGGGAAAGAAATGTACTTGAGGCATGAAAATGCGCGCTCACACTGACTTGCGTTACCGGTAGATGATGGTGCGCGGGCATTTCACTCACGCTTGATCCGTCAACGTCACATGCTGTACTACTCATTTCATGATTGGTCACTGCCAAATTAAAATATTAAAGAGAACGATAAAATAACGTTATTAACCGGTTAATGGTCATTTCAAATTAACGTTTCTGTTCAGAACGATTCAAATTGATTTTGATTTCGTTTCCGTTTTTGTTCCTCTTAAAATTTCGTTCGTTTCCGGTTTTCGTTTTCGTTCCTTGAACCGGTTCAGAGCCCTGGATGAAAGCATTCGTTAGTGTGCAGAAATCGAATTGCAATGATGAGATCACTGCATTCATGTGCTCAACAATCGACTAATGCTCATCACTGCAACCTTTCATGCCACGATCTAAATATAATGCCAATGATCTAAATATGATGCTATAATCAACCTTTTTCACGATTAGTTAAACTTGAGAGCTGTAATAGTAAAAAAATGCTAAAAAAAATTTGGAGAGAGTTACACATGTAATATTTAGCTAACTCATATGCAAAGATATTAGCCAATCACAGCAGTAGGCGTTTACACTGAAGTCTGACAGCCAATCACAGCAGTGCGAATTTACAATGAAGTCTCACAGCAGGACACGCCCCTTCAAACAGAGCGTTCAAATCAGAGGGCTAAATCAGGGTAGGAAAATGCCTTTTATTTCTAAATTATGACCATTTTTGATGTAAAAATCAAACTAACATTGAAAGTGCATTACAGGAAACAATAAAACAATGCAGTTCATGACCCCTTTAATGTAAATCTGATGTTCAGTACTGTTCAAGAGTTTGGGGTCTGTAAGATTTTTTAGTTTTTGATAAGCCTCTTATTTTCATTAAGGCTGCATTTATTTGATCAAAAATACAGTAAAAGCAATTATATTGGGAAACATTTAATGACATTTCATTTATTCAGTGTCACATGATCCTTCAGAAAACATTCTAATATGCTGATTTTCGGCTCAAGAAACATTTATTATTATTATCAATGTTGAAAACAGTTATTTTGGAAAACAACAGCATTTATTTGAAATAGAAATCTTTTGTAACATAAATGTCTTTACTGTCACATTTGATCAGTTTAATGCATCCTTGCTGAATAAAAGTATTTATTTCTTTAAAAAAATCTCACTGACCCCAAAAAGTTTGGCTTAAAATAAATAATGTCATCTAGACATTAAATGAATTTCCATTAGAGAGATCAAATTGAAACAAAGAATGCTGGATTTTGTGCACAGTCATATACTGTATTTTATGGAAATGTATCATAATGATGTATCCCGTATCATAATGACAACTTCATTTCTTGTAATTGCAACTTTATATATTTTTTTTTGTAATTGAAACTTAATATCTGACAGTGATGTGACTTAATTTCTCATTTTAAGGGAGATTAAATCATTCTTATTTTAATTATCCCACAATTACCAATTTTATTAATTATTTTACCTTACTTGGAAGCTTCCATAGTGTTTGTAGAGGCACTAATTAAAAGACAACCAACTATCTATCCGTTTTCTATTTCACACATTAATGATCAGTCGTGTCATGAGATAGGATGGGACAAAATTAAATCCCCACATATCAATAATGTAAAGAGCTGAAAATAAACTGGTGTCTTGTTACATTAATGTTCTCTTGGGAGAAAAACTGTCTAAGAACTCTTGTTATTTGATAGTCTGGGCATACGTCTGTTTATAGCCTCCTTTGGTCCGACTATGTTATTGGTACTGTGATGTAGCAATTAGCTGCTGACATGTTGTGCCTTGACGCTTGAATGGATGATGCAGGTTCGAGTCCAGCCTGCAACATGCAAATTTTCCATAACTCAATACTGTTTCTCACAATATCCTGTTCAATATCACAGGTGAGGAAGTGAAGAACCCCCAGAGAGCCATTCCCATCGGGATCGTCTCCTCCCTCCTCATCTGTTTTGTTGCGTACTTTGGTGTATCGGCCGCCCTCACCATGATGATGCCATATTACATGCTGGATAAAAACAGCCCTCTTCCTGTGGCCTTTAAGTACGTTGGCTGGGAAGGAGCCACGTACGCTGTGGCGGTAGGCTCCCTCTGCGCCCTGTCCACCAGGTAAGCACTGATCCTACAAGTCGTTTTAAAACACTATGGCCCAGTTTAGAGTAAACCAGCCCCTGAATGGTAGAGCACTAAAAATGCACTTGAAATGAATAATTACCCATGTTCCTTGAAATGAATAGATGTAATTACCCTCAAGCCTGGTTGCTGTTTAAAAGACCTCAATCATTTTGAAAGCACAACCTTTAGGAAGTTGACCAGTCCAATCATTACATTTTACCAAGTGAACTCTGACAACCCAAGGGAGGTTGAGAGAGTGCAGCCCGGGCCGAAATTGCGTGACGGTGTGTGTGTATATTTATCTGAGGCAGCTCATATGAGCCCCTTGCTAAAAATACGAAAGGAAATTTGGTGTGCTGAGTTATGAATCCTGTTTCTCAGTTATGCAACACTCAGTCCAGGCCATGAGTGGGAATAAGACTTCATGCCACATTTTTTCTGTCCATAAAAGTCTGTCAGTAATTAGTCTCATAGTTATGACCTACATGTATATGCACTAGAAATGTTTGTACTATGAAGCATGAATTGTGTAATCTATAGGGAAAATGTCTTGTGCATGATCTATCCGAGTCCTAAACCTCTCATCCTTCTAACAACTTCAGAGCTACAGTGTGGACGTAGAATTATTGGCATTTTTCTCTTTGGACTTTGGTATTTTCAATATTAAAATACTATTTTGGAGTCCATTCAAAAGTGAAGTGTGTAATTTTATGTTCAAATTCCTACCTACTTTTGAATATCGTCATGAAGTCTGGTCCACTTGTTCGACCTATGTGTATGATTAGGTTTTACTTGCAGATTTATCTGATGTACATGATACCATGATAAACAAAAAACTTACAATATGAAATATTCTGCTTATTGGTATATGGTTTATTTGCTACTAAATGCTGCTAAAGTCATAGTCAATATTTCCTCGTCATGTACATTCATTTTGAGCATTTAATTTTAGTTGGCAAAAGTAATATTTTAGTTGAGGAGAATACAAAATTTAACCAATATTTGTCATCATAATCATCATTATGTCCACACCACAGCTATGATGATAACGACACAATATCATTGGAATCACTTTCAATTTTTTTTTACCAATTTAAAGGGTTAGTTCATTAATTAATTACCCTTTGTTCCTTTGTTAACCTTTGTTCATCTTCGGAACACAAATTAAGAAATTTTTGTTGAAATCCGATGGCTCAGAAAGGCCTCCATTGGCAGCAACGAAATCTACACTCACAAGACCCATAAAAGCTACTAAAGACGTCGTTACAAACTCCATCTCACTACATTGGTTCTACAATGTTTTTATGAAGCGATGAGAATTCGTTTTTGTGCGAAAAAAAAAAAAATCTTTATTCAACTTTATTCAACAAGTTTCTGTCTTCCGCCTAGGCCTTTGACGTGAACTCCCGAAGCACCACGACGCATGCGTGAGAATATGCCAGTAGTTTTTTCGCACAAAAACTATTCTCGTCACTTCATAAAATATTGTAGAACGACTGTAGTGAGATGGACTTTGTCCAGTAATGATGTCTTTAGTAGCTTTTATGGGTCTTGTGAGTGTAGATTTCGTTGCTGCCAATGGAGGCCTTTCTGAGCCATCGGATTTCAACAAAAATATCTTAATTTGTGTTCCGAAGATGAACAAAGGTCTTACAGGTGTTGAATGACATGAGGGTAAGGGTAATTAATGACATAATTTTAATTTTTGGGTGAATTAACCCTTTAAAGGCACAATATGTAAGATTGAACAATGTTATATATTTTGTTGACTTGTGTGCTTATATTATCCCAAATGTTTCCAAGAATGTTTAAATGCAGAGAAATAAGCCATTTTAACCAGGAAACTTACTGTGTCCGTGTGTCGCCTATCGATGACATCATACATGCGTTACCCACAATTAAAAAATAATCAATGTACAAAATTAATAATCAAAATTTAAAAAAAAATATTTTGTAGAAACCATGGAAATACCAAAGACGCTTTAATACATTGTGTTTTATTAGACAGGTGAGCAACTGTTTGGATACATTCATCGACAGAAAACAAATCATTATTATGTAGCTTAACGCAGTTATTCTTATCGTTAAAATCTCGTTTTCTTGATTTACCGCGAGTACCATGTTTTATCATGCCTAATATGGATCTAGCTTACTGTAGTGTCTCATAGTAGCCCCCGAGCGAACGTACAGAGAAGCATTATAACATAACTTTCAACACACTCAAATGTACGTATGTAATATGATAAAACAGCGCTGTGTTACCCCACATACGCATGTATATAAAGCGCGCAATAATATAAAGAGAATGTTATTATCTGTTGGTGTGGACACTTTTTTAGTTATCATTCTTGGTGTGAACGACCTTAACACTGGTAAAAGCCTGTGCACCTGAATCCCAGAAGTCGTGTAACACCAGCCAATTAAATTAGAAGCGTGTATTTGTAGGCTGATTTCCCTGAAGAGCAATCGCTGTGGCTATGTGGCGCTTTCAAAACATTGCCCTGTTTGTTTGAGTGGTCATCTGAGGTGGAAGGGTTGGTAGACGCATCATTATTTGTGCAATGCCATTTGTTTACCACTAGTGCTTAAGAAATTACACGCTTCACCATTAAAATCATCCTTTGTATCATTACAAAATTCACTCTTGAATGCCAAGAGGTTGATGCTTATGCTCTTGCAAATATTTTATCTTTATTATGTGGGTGGTCTAATCTCTCTTCTGATTGGTGGAGGTGGCCTATTTGTGGCATGTATCTATCTTATAATAACACCACAGCAGTGAATGAATGCACTATGTATGTGTCTCTCTTTTGCATGGCATGGTTTGTTTTCTCCGTCTCTCGCGGCAGCCTGCTTGGCGCCATGTTCCCCATGCCCCGAGTCATCTGGGCCATGGCTGACGATGGCCTGCTCTTCAAATACATGGCTGGGATCAGCGAGAGAACAAAAACACCCTTACCTGCCACTATAACAGCAGGCTTTGTCGCAGGTGAGAACGAATTTTAATGCTACTAATCTACTGACGTCGCGTTACGTTTGCGGACTCGTGCATCCGTCCACTTGAGCATGTCGCATGGAAAAACAACCTTTTCGCCGCACCGAACTTAGCTAGCATGGTCTGGGTGATGCAGCCTGCCCCCAAAAGCTTCGATGGGATTACATTTTTCATAAATGAACTTGATTTAGCCCCTTTCTGCCTTTGCCACAATCTCTGGCAGTTGGCTTATGTGTTTATTTCTATTTTCTTTTCTGCTCTCTTCCTTTTTTTGATCATCCCATGATCAGTCTCTTGGGGTCCTTGTTCCCCCTCCCACGTATAATCTTTGCCATGGCCCGGGACGGTCTGCTCTTCTCCTTTCTGGCACGGGTGAGCGAGAAGAAGACGCCCATCGTGTCCACTCTGGCCTCCGGGGTCATTGCTGGTAAGAGCAGAGGAGTGCATTGTGGGAATGCAAGGTTCAGCTCCAGTGGGCTGCTTTTGTTGCTGTTAGAAACACCAGCCTGTACATATCTATAGGGAGGAGGTTGGAAACTCACTGTTTATAAGACAAACATGGAGAAGTTACATGTAATTGGAAATATGAATGTTATTTTCTTCTTTTTAAAATGATTCCAGCAGTTTCCTGGAATAAAAGCTTGTAAGACAGACTTTGCTTTCAATTATTTTTTTTATTGTGCAAACATAAGGTGATACCATGACGTCAGTTTGACCATACTAAAGACATTGTGTATAGTTTTGTTTCCGTTTCATGCATTTAAAGAAGAGTTTAATTGCTTATGCTTTTAGCCCTTTCCATGACACTTCAGGTTTTTTCTTCTTAATTTTTTCTATTATTATTATATTTTTTTTCTACCCTAAAGGGACATGGTGGTGAATTTTTTTTTTTCCAAAACTTTTATGTTCCCTCACAAAGATATATGCGCTTCTCAAACGGCAACCTCCCCCAGTTTCTCTTGAAGCGAATACGGAAGTGACTTAAACTGCAATTCATCGACTGGCCGCTAGGGACAGGCTCCAAAAGGGAGCAGAATCTGCCCAACTTTACAGCAGAAAAAAACATGTTTACAGCCTGGTACAAATTGTGGTTTTGGTCTATACGGCTAATTTTGCCCTTCATGAAAAGGGGGTGAATTTTTTATAACTCATTCGTTTACATTATATTAAGCCTTAAAGTTCTGCATAATTAAGGGAGTGGCCACTTTGTACTTTGTACTATGCTGTCTTTTAGTCATCATGTCACCTCAGCTCCACCCACGTCCCGCCTCTTTGCCCATTTTCTGTTAACCGGGTGTGAAACGCTGCCAAGATGGCAACGGCCAGCTCGACCCTACTTTACGCTTCAAAACTGCTCTTCAGAATCCTATGGGTGACGTCACAGACACTACGTCCACATTTTTTTTCAGTTTATGGCGTTTCCTCGCAAAGACATTTGACACCTCTTTGCCTATTTTTGTAGTAACAGTTTCAAGTTTTGCACTTTGCAGACGGTCCCTTCGGACTTGTCTCTCACCCACCTGCTCTTAGGCCGCATTTACACTGCAGGTCTTGATGCACAAATCGGATTTGGTGACTATATCTGATTTTTTGGACGACCCACTTACATCATCTTTTAAAAGCGACCCGTATCCGATATTTGCATTTACACTATACACTGGTGAAACAGCCCAAGACATTCTGACCCGGAAAAGGAAGTAAAACGGTGCGATATGCAGTGGACACAATGGATGCAGACGAAATGATAATTCAATGTTTTGTTTTCTTAAAGGTCCGAAAATCTTAAGGTCCGAAAAAAACATTGCTCTCGTCTTCCATCGTGCCATTAGTGTCATGTGATCGCAGTTCATGTCCACCTGAGTTGACGTCATTCGCCTCCTTTGCCTCCCTTTTTCAATGACGTATGACTCGCATTTACTGGGGAATATCCGATATGACCACTTACATGGCAGACGCGAATGCACGCATCCGAATCATATCGGATTTATTACCACATATGAGTGAGGCCTGAATCCGATCTGAGGATATCGGAATTCATGTGTTTTTTTCCTGCTTACACGTTCACATGTCATATCCGATCTGTGCCACACGAGAGGGAAAAATCGGAATTGGGTCACTTAAAATGGGGCCATAGAGATCTATTCATAAGGCTCGTTTTGTGGAAAATTTAGGCGGTTGCTCGTTGTCTACATTAAAGAGGTGTCAGTTGCGTTTTAACTACGTTTAGTTCACATGAGTTATTGATCCGGAAAGTTCGAATCTGTGAATATGCCAACTTTACTGAACTCAATGAACTAAGCACTGACGTATTTCTTTATACTTAAGTCTAAATTCAAAATAAAACTCTATGAACCACTCCATTGTTAACGTACTGAGCTGTTTGAAACATTGCCAGCAGGACATCATTTGCGTACAAATATTTTTGTGAGGGATCTCAAAAGTTTTGCGAGGGAACAAATATCTTTGCGAAGGAACGTAAAGATTTAAAAAATATTTTTACCTCCCATCCTAAATTTTTTCCACCATCACGTCCCTTCAGAATATAACTAGATATCATTTTTATAATTTGACCAATTATTATTATTGAAATATACTTTAAGTAACATTTCCATTCGAAATAAATATGGGTAATTCTGACCCCTTTATGCAGCCTTGGGGTAGTTAGATTGTGTGTGTGTGTGTGTGTGTGTGTGTGTGTGTGTCTGTGTGTGTGTGTGTGTGTGTGTGTGTGTGTGTGTGTATATATATTTATATATATATATATATATAAAAAATATATATATATATATATATATATATATATATATTATTAATTTTTTTTTTTTCTATGACAAGGAAATATGAAAATGTATTTAATGAGGAATAATGTTTATGTAATTGTTATATTTTCTTTTACCTTTTAAATAAGTGTATGTCATGTTGACCTAAACAAAACATGCATGTTCTCTACACAGAACAGATCTTTATTAAACTGTTCATTGTAAATATCAAATATCAAACGATCCCCAAAACAGATGACCATATACCTCTTCCTTCCTGTGCAGCTATCATGGCTTTCCTGTTTGACCTGAAGGACTTGGTTGATCTGATGTCTATAGGAACTCTTTTGGCCTACACCCTGGTCGCTGCCTGTGTTTTAGTACTCAGGTTGGCGGATGCATATAAAATGACTGCATGTTAAATATTTGTGTAATTACAATTAGACTATTCACAATCCCTGTCTGTAAAAATAATGTTGTGATCTACAGGTACCAACCCGAACAGTTCTCTCAGACATATCACATAGCAAACACACAGGAAGAAATGGAAATGAGCGAGACCATAAGTGTGCCTAGCATGGGGATCCTTCCTGGCATGGAAGAGCGATTCAGCTTCAGAACAATGCTCTTCCCTGACATCACTGAACCCTCCAACCTGTCAGGCTTCATTGTTAACATCTGTACAAGTCTGCTTGGTATAAATCAGTGCAATCCCGCATTATTAGTGCTTTATGATTTCTTTCAGTTGTTTTCTGGAGGTTTCTAAGCAGCGTCTGTTCCAGGTGTGCTGATCCTCGGCTTCAGTCTGTTAGCCGTCCTGGGTGGAACTGCAGTGTGGAATATTGTCACTCTCAGTGTCCTGTTCAGCCTGTGCGTCGTTATCACGCTTCTCATCTGGAGACAACCTGAGAGTAAAACCAAGCTCTCCTTTAAGGTTAGACCTCAAGGCGGAATACAAATAAAAACAAAGTACCAGGATGTGGTCACACCCAATAAAAACTTTTAGCTCTTTTAGAGGTAGATTTACTATTTATAGAGTTAGTTTCATTCAGTCTAATGTTGATTATTAACTATTATACACAAAATAAGAAAAATGCTATGTTTTATGTTATTATGTTGGGTCAGTGACAAGATGCTTGATTTTTGTTTTTTTCCAGATCTATATTTATTTATCTAAAAATATATAAAAATGCAATTCATTCATGCAACTACTTGAATGGATCTCTTTTGTGACGAGCATGTTTTTCATTTCTGTATTGAGATTATTTTTTAATATTTAATTTAAATTTATATATGCGTGTAATGTATTTATGTATGTGTATTTTTAATTTGTATTTATGTATGTGTATTTTTTTATTTGTATTTATGTATGTGTATCTTAGAAAAAAATATTTTAACATCACAGATCATGAAAATGTAAATACTTTTTTCTTGCCAAATCAAAGTCATGTAATGTGACCAATAAAGTAATTTGGTACAGTCAACATGCAAAAAATACCATGAAATGAGAGGACCCAGAATGTCAAGACTGTGTCAAGGTCACAGTCTCTTAAAATATCATACAATTTAATGTTGCGTTATATAACTTCCCAAATACGTTAAGAAATGTATGAATTTATAATTCATGATGTTTATAAAAAATTGTACCTTATTAAACCGCATTAGACCATCCAGTGTTACTGTTAACTAAAACATTCGGGTAATTAAAATAAAGATAAAATAAAATATAAGAAATAGATGAAAATTTTTTGTCTTGGCAACTAACTGAATAAGTTTTAAGTCATAAAATGACTAAAACTTAAACGATTAGTTGACTTCAAAATGAAAATTCCCTGATATTTTACTCACCCCCATCTCATCCAAGATGTTAATGTCTTTCTTCAGTCAAAAAGAAATTACATTTTTTGAGGAAAACACTCCAGGATTTTTCTCCCCATCACAGACTTCCATGTTGAAGGTCCAAATCAATGCAGTTTCAAATCGCTTCGAAGGGCTTCAGAGGCTCTACACGATGAGGAATAGGGTCTTGTATAGCGAAACCATCTGTCATTTAAAAAATAATAAAGTATATACTTTTTTTACCTAAATTGCTTATCTTGTGCTGCTCTGCAACGTGCCAATAATTGTGCAATCACGTCGTAAAGGTCACGCTAGACGTAGTCAGAAATACCGCCCTGTGTTTTCAAAGCACACATGCGAAGACTTAATACAAACGCTCTTTAGCAAAAAAAAAGATGACAGATGATTTTTTGTATCGTTTGTATTGTATTAGTCCTCGCACGTGCGCTTGGGGCGGTACTACTGCCTACTTCTAGTGTGACCTTCCCGACGTGATTGCGCAGTCCATGGCACGTCGCAGAGCAGCACAAGATAAGCAATTTAGGTTAAAAAGTACATACATTTTTTTTTTTATTATTGAAAATGACAGATGGTTTCGCAAGATAAGACCTTATTCATCATCTGGGATTGCGCAGAGCCTCTGAAGCCCTTTGAAACTGCATTGATTTGGACCTTCAACATTTTGGTTGCCATGGAAGTCAATGGTGTGGCGAAAAATCCTGAAATGTTTTCCACAAAAAACGTAATTTATTTTCGACTAAAGAAAGAAAGACATGAACATCTTGGATGAGATGGGGGTGAGTAAAATATCACGAAATTTTCATTTTGAAGTGAACTAATCCTTTAAATAATAAATATAAAATGTAATAAAATAGCGCATAACAAAATCACAAAAACCACAATTTAATACAAAAACTAAAAATATAAAAATAAGCGCCTCTTCAATATTGTAATAAATACTATAATAGTATATCAATAATACAAAATAGTTGCAAAAACCTTGCCATGTGTTTTTTAGACTTTTTTTATCAAAGACTTTCTTATATTGCGTATATGTAGTATTATATATTATATTATATCTTATATTCTTACTTTGTTAATTTTTATTTTTCCTGCTCATTTAAATGCTTTGGCAATACAATGTACAATTTGTCATTCCAACAAAGCTCATTTGAATTGAACATCTTCCAACAGGTTCCTTTACTTCCATTCCTCCCGGTGGTTAGCATGTTTGTCAATGTGTACCTGATGATGCAGCTGGACAGGGGAACCTGGATACGATTCGCCATCTGGATGTCTATAGGTACAGTACTACACGAGCCAGTATGCTTGTCCAGTAACTTTTTGAAAACTGGTCTGACTACTCATAAACCCTAGTTGTGTCAAATATAGGCTTTCGGTCATTTGACAATTATGAATGGCCTCCAGGAAAGCACTTGGCATGTATGTGGTCAATCAATTGTTGCATTATCCCTCTGTTCTCTCCAGGACTCGTAATCTACTTTGGCTATGGAATCTGGCACAGTACTGAAGGTGCACTGGCCCATTCCAGTATGGACGAGGAACTGAATGTGTACAAACCCACCTGCGGTCTAAACAGGGACAGTGTGACACCGGAGAAGGAGGCTTTCCTCTGTAATGGCCACGAATCAGGGGTTGATGAGGACTGAGATCTCTAATGTGGAACAGTGTTACGATATTTACTCGAACTTTACATTAAAGCACACCGCCAGGAGGTTGTGAGGAGCACAGGCCGTTGGAATCGAATCAGATGGAGCTCTTTGACCGCAATGTCTCTTCCTCGTCTAAGGGCTCTGTTAAGTGCACACTACATGGGTGGAAGTATTTGAGTATTCTCACAACTCTCAAGGGTTTTGTTTCTTACGCAAGAAATCTCGACGAAACCAAAACAGGCACAGGACCTTTTATTAAGTGGCTTTAGAGAAAAAGAAATGTGAGCTGCAGTATTTGATGTTGACGGCTGCTTTTGTTAATTGATATAACTGAAACTTTTGTGCCTTTTGTCTTACTATTGCAATTGAAGCTTAATCCGAGTTGCTCTTTCTGAATGTTGGATATCATTGGGTTTTACGTATCTGAACGTGGTCTCACAACAGATCAAATCATGCTTGGCTTTTCTGCTGAATTTGTAGTACTGTCTGAGGTCCCATTTAGGAACCTTTTCTGGCTGGTTTGAACTGCTCTAATCCAGAATTTGTAGGTTTGTAGGTGGTACTGCCACCTGGTGGTCTGGTTGAGCAGTTACCAGCGTTAGTTGCTTTTATCTGTCACAGTGCTGGCTACTGTGTCTCTTTCTATGCAGATGGAGTCTGCTTCTTCGCTTCTGTCTTTGTCACTAAATCAGGCATTTTTTTGAATATTTGGAGAGAAGTTCATATGTAGAGGTATATTTTGGTCATTTTAATTGTTTGGACGCATCACATTGTGTTTTTGTCAAGCTAAATATTTTACAAATTAAAGGGATAGTTCATCCAAAATTGAAAATTACCCCATGATTTACTCACCCGGCCTCAAGCCATCATAGGTGTATATGACTTTCTTCTTTCAGACGAATACAATCGGAGGTATAATAAAAATGGTCCTGGTTCTTCCAAGCTTTATAATGGCAGTGAATAGAGGATTCGATTTTGAAGCCCAAAAAAGTACATCCATCCATCATAAAATATATCCATACATCTCCGGGGGAGTTGAAAAAGGCCTTCTGAATGAAACGATGCCCTTGTGCTAGAAAAATATCCATATTTAAAACTTTAAAAACTAAAATGACTAGCACAAGCATAACTGCACAAGTCGACCAAAAGAGTAACCCCTGACGCGATGTAGGAGTAGCGTAAGCTTTGAAGCCTCTCGTTCAAACAAATAAGGCTGGGCAACAAACTCAAGGTCCTCGTCTCATATATCCAAATCTTTCAACATTTGGTTTAGACTTCTTATTCGTGACTGGTGACCGGTGTCTCTGCGCGTCCGCGTTCGTCAATACACCATGCGTCAGGATGGGTTACTCTTTCGTTGTAAATCAATGCGTACCGCATATTAGTTTTAAATATGGATATTTTTCTCACACAAATGCATCTCTTCACTTCAGAAGGCCTTTATTAACCCCCTGAAGCCGTGTGGATATCTTTTATGATTGATTGATGCACTTTTTTGGGCTTCACAATCTCACCCTCCATTCACTGCCATTATAAAGTTTGGAAGAACCAGGACATTATTTAAACCTTGTGCATCAATTAAAATAAGTTACACATAGGTCCATAGAGGACAAAAATATCCATGTTGAAAAACTGTCATAAAAAATTAATCTTGGGAGCACAGACTTAAGTTTTGTCTCATTTTAAAGAAGGCCCTTGGCAAATTATTGTTGGAAGTCAGAAAGTTTAAGTTTAAAAAGTGAAACCAAAACAAGTTATAGAGGTTTAAGTTTATGAATGATTTATGAATAATATTTTATTTAAAAAAAAATGATATTTTTTTAAACATGTTGAACTCTAAAACTGCTAGAAAATCAAAGTCATATACCTAAAAAAGCTGTGTTCCAAATTTGAGGTTGACATGCCAACTTTTCCCCATTAGATGCCAGCAAAACTCCACTAATACACACAGCGTTTGGATTTGTGATTTGCAGTTTCAAATATTACAAGCACACACACCCACACACAATTTCTTAATTACATACACACACACCACACTCTGGCATCCATACTAACACACCCACACAGTTACAGCTGCATAATTGATCAAATTGGCTCTATAATATGCATTGACAGAAAACAGGAATAAAGTGAGTATTTGCTTTATAAGTCAAACCTGAAAAAATGGCACCATCTGGTAAAAAAATGGTAAAAATTTACATTTTGAAGCCTTGCCAACAGAATAAAAGCCTATTAACAAAGGTTGCATCATTTTATAGTTAAATGGCAATGGGATTAAACATTTCTGTTTTAATGGGTTTCAATGGGGACATTTTTGTCCAAACGATGCTAAGAGGAAGTATTTTGTGTACCTAGTGCAAAATTAATTTTTTAAAGGAAATGGGGGTGAAATATTAAAATTCCAATAAAAATACACACCTGTGGCAAATTTTATGCAGTGAGCATTACCACAGGCAAAGTTATCAAAAAAAAACTAAACTGAAAAAAGCCAAAAATGTCCATAAGGATGCACAAGGGTTAATAAATATATATATATATATATGTATATGTATATATATATATATATATATATATATATATATATACACACACACCCACCTAGGATGACTTGAGGGTGAGTATATCATGGGCTAATTTTCATTTTTGGGTGAACTATCCCTTTAAAAATTTGACTAAAGAGTGTTGGAATATTTTCTTAAGATTTTCTAAAGGTTTTTGAAAGAGGTATTATGCACCAAGCAAATTAAAATACTGTAAAAACAGTAAAATATTGAGAAACATTATTTCAATTTAAAATAACCAAGATTTGTAATGTTTTTGAAAGAAGTTTCTTATGCTAACCAAGGCTGCATTTAATCAAATAAATGCAGTCTTGGTTAGCACAAGAGATCTCTTTCAAAAACACTAAAAAATCTTAATTATTCCAAGCTCAAGTACAATCAGTTGTCTAATTACTTATGCCACATTAGGTCTCCACCTAAAGAAACTAGCCAAAGTTTCATTCAACGTTTTATTCTTCTGACTGACAATGGCCTGCGAGTTCCAGCTGTTATAAATTGATGCTTTCATTAGGACATCATGCTATTAGGATAGAGGTAAGAATGTTGTTGAGTATAACCTTGGCAATGTTAAATATAAAAAAGTATATAATTGTTATATAATGGTCATCACAAATGTTTAGAAGCAAGTAAATATCGATATTTTTCATGTTTCCCCAACAAATTTCTCAGGAGCATGGTTGCCATCTGTTTTTAGCTGGATTTCAAACATCCCTCCATCAACCAATCTGACCTCAGGATCATTTAGTCTAGAGTGTATATGATGGATTTATATTAAGAACATATATTTATAAGTCATATATTCTTACCTTCTGAAGCTGCAGCACATTGATTTATGCTGACAGTCCCTTAAAGGAGCAGTTCACTTTAAAATGAAAATGACCTCATGATTCACTCACCCGGCCTCAAGCCATCCTAGGTGTGTATGACTTTCTTCTTTCAGACGAATACAATCGAAGGTATAATAAAAAACGTCCTGGTTCTTCCAAGCTTTATAATGTAGGTGACAGGGTCCATTGAGCTCAAAAAAAGTGCATCCATCCATCCATCCATCCATCCATCATAAACGTACTCCACATGGCTCCAGGGGGTTAATAAAGGCCTTCTGAAGTGAAGCGATGGGGTTTTGTAAGAAAAATATCCATATTTAAAACTTCTTAAAGTAAAATATCTAGCTACCGCCAGACCACCTTCCGTATTTGCCTCTTGCAGTTCAGTGAGTAAATCATGGGGTAATATAATCATGCAGACTTGATACTTCACAATCAATCGCTCAATATAATAGCCATCTTTCTTTCTTTATATTCCATGGAGTAAATAATTTGTAAATAGCAAATCTTGCTCTTTATAATTCTGAAAGCAATAATGCATGTGCAGAGGCCTTGCTCACGTTTTATTTACATAGATTTTAGTAGACTACAATGTTTTCTTATGATAAAATGTGATTATGTTCCTATGTTTGTTTTGAACTTTTGAAACATTGTAATTACTATATATATATGCTGGTTAGATAAAGATAAACATGATTAAATAATATAAATAATACATTTGTAATGAAGCAAGTAGTAATAATAACTAACAACAAAGTATGTGAGATTTATCCAATATTGCTTATTTACATACTATTAGAAAAAAGAAAAGAGCGAGAAATTATGCAATTAAAATAGCCTATTAAACGTGTTATTATATCACCTGCTTCATTCTAAAGGTGTTTTTGTCGTTTTGTGTGTTTATTTTTGGACCATTTCAAATGTGGCGCATTCAGTATAACATTACCCATCTGGAGTGGTTTAAAGGTCCAGTGTGTAGTATTTATGAGGATCTAATGACATAAATGCAATATAATATACATAACTATGTGTATAATGACCTTACATGTGGAGTATAAAGACCTTACATATGTTTTATTACCTTAGAATGAGCCATTCTATCTACATACACCGCGGGTCCCCTTACAGTGAAGTCGCCATTTTACGCCGGTATGTTTCTACAGTAGCCCTAAACGAACAAACTGCTCTACAGAGCGCTCGTCTGCTCTCTCCGACGACAACATTTTTGTCCTGTGTCGGCCACCGTAGCTTCTCTATGTGCTCTGAAAGGGAGGGATGAGCGTTGGGTTGTTGCAATTCACAACCTCACCGCTAGATGCCGCTAAAATTCACACACTGCACCTTTAACGTATGTCTGCACTGTAAATGACTGTACCTAATGTTTAAACTTGATGCTGTAAATAAAATACATTTTGGAATTTATATTTGTTCTTTTTATTGTTTACTTTAAATCAATTGCATTTGGTTAATTCATCAGAAACCATTAATTGAGCTTCAAAAGTTATGTCTGTCGTTCTTTGTTGTCATGACAATAGCCGCTTGGTGACGGTGTGTTAGCAAATGGGGTCTGATTGCAGTTCACCGCAGTGGCCGGGAGAGGGCAGCGTTAACAGGTACCACACAGCAACTGCTGCATCCCGGATGAGAGAGAGAGAGAGAGCGAGAGCTAGAGCGAGAGGTGATCTGGAGAGAGATGCTCCACTCAAAGCATCACGCCGGAGCGAGAGCGTTCAGTCAGCGGGTCTGCTGTGGAAGAGAGCGGGCGGTGAGTGGGCTGAATGAGGGACGACTGAACCTGGGATGTTCTAAGGTGAGCGTCTGTTCATGCACTGAATTATGGGCGCTTTTTGACCTGAGGAGAAATATTGACATGCACGGACGATTGGATGCGAATGCATTTTGAATCTAGTGCTTTTTTGCTGTTCAAGGACACGAACTTAATCTTAATGTGATGGCAGATGACCCTAAAAGGCTTTTTGAGTTTACTTTTGTTTATTGTTTTGTTCTTCACAGACTTTTAAAAGATATAGGCCTATGTATGTTTTTGCATGATTATGTTGTGATTATGTTTGTATTGTTTATAGACTCGTTTGGATATTCTGAAATAGCCTACTAGTGTTATAACTGTTTATGTCTTTAAACTTATGCAGTGATTTTCCACATAATTTGTCAATAGATATAGATGGATAGACAGATAGGGTTATGTGTGTATTGTTTATAGACTCGTTTGGATATTCTGAAATAGCCTACTGGTGTTATAACTGTTTATAATGTCTTTAAACTTATGCAGTGATTTTCCGCATAATTTGTGATTTAATAGATAGATAGACAGACAGACAGACAGACAGACAGACAGACAGATAGATAGATAGATAGATAGATAGATAGATAGATAGATAGATAGATAGATAGATAGATAGATAGATAGATAGATAGACAGATAGACAGACAGACATATAGATAGATAGATTGACAGATAGATAGATAAATAGATAGATAGATAGATAGATAGATAGATAGATAGATAGATAGATAGATAGATAGATAGATAGATAGATAGATAGATAGATAGATAGATAGATAGATAGATAGACAGATAGATCTAGAGCGTATGCACTGGCACGTTTCCAGTCAAGTGAGATAGAAAACATAAACATCCTCCTAAATCTTGAAACTCAAGACTTATGCACATCCATGCTTTCATATGATGAGATAAAGATGTAAACATCCCTGTAAAGCGTTCTAGATCTGGTCTCGGGAGCTGCTGTCTCTATGGGATGTATCAAAATAAAGGCAGAGCCTCGGGCAGAGCT